>RJWH01004908.1:0-92176 GCA_004363575.1 Solenodon paradoxus | reverse complement strand
TTTATTCACTCAGAAACAACCACATCACTACTAAGATATAAAGACACCATAGGAAAATACACGGAAGTCTCGGCATTCTTGGGATGTCCAGTTTAGTGAAAGCAAAGTAAAAGAATCAATAATCATTAAAATAATTAATTGCAATTAAAGTACAAGGGAAAAGTACAGGTGCTGCAAAAATAAACGGTAGCCATGTCCACCTAGGGTGGGGGAGCACAAAAGGTTCTTAGGGAGCCTGAAATGGATCCTGACAAGACTTAAAGGAAGGTAGGGGTGGCTGAGGGCAATGGATGGGAAGCAGGAAACTGAGGGACTGGAAGGCAGACCTATGAAGCTGAAGGTGATAAGAGAGGGGAAAAGTGATGTAAGACAGGAAGATTCAGGTCATCCAGTGCCACGCCATCCATGGGGAGGATGCAAGTCTTGATCTGTAACAAAGGCAATTGCTTATAACAAAACATAGATGCTGCTTTTAGGTTTTCTTCCCAATGACTTGGGGCAAATCACACAATTTCTCTAGACTTATTGTCACAAAGTTAAAATACTTATAATAAAGGAAGACAATATTAAGGATGAGTGGTTGAAATGGAAATGGTTGTAAAAAGAAAACATTTTAGCTTCCCATAGACCAGGAGAGACAATTCTAATAAGATAGCAAGTTAAAGTCACCATTTAGGATGAGCACACTGTGCCAGGAGAGAAGAGAGAAACAGCCAGTATTCTACAGTCACCACTTGACAAGACATAAATAGCAAAAGATGACAAGATTGTCTGTCTTTGGAAAGGTTCAATTCCAACAGCTTAAGGCACGGTGTGGGATGAGATGACCTCAGCTCGCAGACACGCTTTTCCTGTAGGACCTCAGGGAACCGATCCTTTCCAAGGAGAGCTTCTCGGAGCTTTACACACATCTTCCATCAGTAGGATAACGCAACTTCTTGAACAAGCAGCCTCCAGAGCTTTCTGACAATGCTATGCACCAGTTAACTCTCAGGAGATGAAACTGAGAATTCTGAAATGCAATCAGCATTTTTCTTTCCTTATTCGTGACCATGACCTCCAAAATAGACATACATTTACAAATAAAGATAATGGTCCTTTACATCTCACTTCTGCACCCACCATTCATAAATTAATAAATAAAAGAGAACAAGATTTTATTTTGATCTTTTCACTAAAGTAATTTGAGGTTAATATGCTTTTACAAACATCTACACCGTTCATAAATTAATAAATAAAAGAGAACAAGATTTTATTTTGATCTTTTCACTAAAGTAATTTGAGGTTAATATGCTTTTACAAACATCTAAAGCACAGTTACCACTATTCAAATATCTGACTCTTAGTGATCAAAGGCAATATTACCCATTAGTCATCAGCAAATACTTCCTCTATTTCTAATTTCTCTTTTTTGGTTTGATTGTTCCCAAGGTGGGTTCTTCATAATGTAATCAACCATAATTAGAAATGTAAGTATAGTCTTTCAAATTCATGCTTACAAAAATTATGTAACCAAAAAAGCATTTTTGATAAGTTTGCCTACTGAGTTGTCATGTTAAATAAGCAGGTACCATTAATTTTCAAGTACTTAAAAGATTCAAGATGTTTCCTATTATATCTCTGACTTCATTTGATTTCCAGCTCACCTATTCAGTAGGATTGCATGCCCTATGGTACGTGAAGTTCTATTATTACTCCATCTTAATTTAATTGGGAGAATGTTTTGAAAGTCATCAGTGTATACATCTTTAAAGATACAGTTTTAGTTGCTATCACAGCAAACAAAATTGAAAGTCCCTTATCTAATTTGGAAATAATTGGAAACTATTTTCTCTCTCATATAACTGTAGGGTGAAAGTGCCTGGGTGGCAGACCGCTCCCTCTTAGCTTGCCTCTCTGCTCTTCGTAAGGTCTGGGCCTCAGTCACACTCACAGTCAATTTACACTACACCTGTGTTTCAAGGCAGAAGGGAAGAAAAGGCGAAAAGGGGCAGCCCCACCCTTCTGTTCCTTTAAGATCACTGTCTGGAAGTTTTACATCTTATTCTATATAATACTCCATTGGTCTAGACATCGCAATATAGCAAAAGTTAGCAAATAATCTTGGCAGTACGGTCTAGCTCAATGACAGAGCATCTCACTAAAAATTTTATTATTAATACAGAATAGAAAAACTAGTCTGAGAAGCTAGAACTAACAATTTATAGCTTTTCTTCCTATCATTTCTACTTCCAGCATCAAAATAAAACTGTGCGGCAGGACAGCAAACTCAAGAACCAGACATTGTGGAGGAAGAGGAGGAACTCAAGAACCAGATGTTGAGAGGGAAGAAAACATTACTCTCGACCTCTTTCCTTAGCACATCACGAATGAGGTCAAACCATTCTCTCCTCAATAGAGGGGATGCCCCTTCAGTTGGATGAAGAGATTTGTTCTACTACCAGTATAAAATGCTATAAGACACGAAAAAGGAAAGGCACTTTTACTGTGCAGGAAAAGATAAGAAGACAATAGGAAGGGAAGGAAGAGAGCAAAAATTTCAAAGTATAAATCTTCAGGTTGCGCCCTGAACAAGGGAGGAGGTTGAGAAAAGCAAAGATGGTTCAAAGAGCAAAGAGAGGCTCTGCCACCAACCCCGAGTCCTAACTTCCCTGTGGGATGGTGGGAAAAGATTTTTTACAGGCTGCTGTATATCAGCCTGAAGAAGTGTTGCACTATGATTTCAGAGGAAAACCTTGGATTAAGTTCTCTGGGGTGATTCTTAGTCTGTTTATGTTGTGAAAGCTGATTTGAAGGTCAATATATGAACCATGCGGCCAATCAAGGTTGGACTAGGCAATCCCACAATCACCTCTGGAGAACAAGATAGGGAAAGGAAGTGGCTAAGACACAGGAAACCCAGCTGAGGTTGAGAAAGCTAGCTCTGTTCAAATAAAAACAAACTACATATGTATATATATATATATATATATATATACGTATTATAGGTGTAACATATAATATATATATAATTTAATAGTATGTATATATTATTTTACGTACCATAGAAAGAAAATACAATTCTAGCTTTCTCCCAGACTTTTTCCCCTTAGTAGAAGAAAAAAGGAACTTTAAAAACAAAGGAACAAAACCCAGTCTCTGAAAAAGTACACAGGTTGCACAGGATACATTCCACAAGGCTAATGAGAGGTGGTGCCAAACTTTTATGATGAAACACAGCAAGTTTTCTAACCATCAAATCCCAGATCTCACGGTGAATCTGTTTTCTGACCTGACTGAAAACAGAAAACTAAAAGGAAGCCAAAGGAAAAACATCTTAAAAATAGTGCAATTAAAACCAATGCATTTCTCTATTGTAATCTAGTCAATGAGTCATAAATACTAAGCACTCTTCACTGTGTCTTGCCTCAAAATTTTCTTACTTTTCTGAGTGCACAATTTCCAAATGATAAGACTTGAAGACACCTTTTGAGTCTTTGCTGCAGTAGAAATGAGATGTGACAGAGAGCTCTCTCAGACATCACTTTTTTTGTTCTTTTTGCATTTTATTCTCTTTACTCCTTACAAGCAGCTCAAACCTCCAGAAAGAGAAAATAACCTTTCCCTGGATCCTGCCATATCCACAAGACAGAAAAAAAAAACCAAAACTTATCTTCATTCTTTCTCTCAAAACATAATTCATTGAATAATCTATCTAGTCTTCTTAGGGCTATTATATTACCCACCAAGTTCCTATCCCCTTCATTATACATGGATTCATCTTATGTAATCTGTTTTCATCACTCGATTTCAAGCTTGCCCTTGATGATTTATTTCTCAGTGAACATATTCAATAGCCCCATAGAAGATGCCATCCTCTTTTAATATGTTAGTGTTAAATATAAATGTCCATCAGTCTTTCTAGAGAGTCTGTGTCTTTGACACACCAGCTTATGTTCTCCTAGCTCTCCACCAACCCCAGATTTCTCCTGCTCCTCCTCTTTCCTGTATGTGGAGCTTCTTCCAGGAGCCATCCTTAGTGTCTTTCTCATATCTCTGTTCCCTGCTGCTCTAAGACTGATCAAGTCATGTACACGAGTTTCTCTGGGTCCTAAAGTCTAGGGTCCATACACAGAGGGAGCATTAGGGGTCATAGGGTACAAGTATATTCAGTGATGCTACTTTTTGTTGAATTGCTCCCCACAGTGATGGAATAATTAATGTTCTCATCAGCAGTCTAGGAGGTTGCCTCACCGTTCTATTGCAAATAGAACATGGTCCCCACAGACCATAGATGGGATGAGGGACTGTCAAATTACATCTCATCATTAGTTCAACCTATAATCAATATCCTTTCATATTTTAATGATTATTTTCAGTTTTTTCTTATTTAATTTCCTGTTTGCATAATTTGTTTGTCTTTATTGTTGAATTTTATCTTATATTCTGTATACTAATCTTCTATGGAGTCTATGCACTTGACATTTTCTTTTAAAAAAAGAATCTCCTGAAAGAAATCTTAATTTCAAAACTGTCAATTTTATCAATCTGTTCTCTTAAGGGTATTTTTGTATTTCATATTTAAGAAATCATTTTCAGCCATAAGATCAAAAACATATTCTCATACTACCTTCTGAAAGTTTTACTGTTCAGTTGTAAGTCATTTGTTAACAACTTTAATGGATTTGGGCATTATAATGGAAGGTAAACCATTTTTAAAATATAAGAACAACCAATTATTACATGATAGTGGATTATATCCTTTTCTCCACTGATTTATGATACTGTTTCTGGCTTTTTGTCAGTGTTTGTGTAATTCTGGGCTCTTCACTCTATTTTGTTGTTATTTTGTTTCTTCTATCAATATAAACCTCACACTGTCTCTATGACTAGACCTCATGGTGGGGTCCTTTCTTGTGAAAACACCTCTTCAGTGGGGTTTTGTGAGGGAGTCTTGTGTAACCTTGGATGAGAGCCCATAACCGTAGTTCTCATGTTTATTTTTACTATATGCTCTTCAAGTATTAACAACCAAGAATCACTTTTTAAATGAATTTTTGACTAGTGGGATCCTGTACCATAAAAGTAGTATACATTTCAACCCCCAAAGTCATATGAGAACACTACTATGATTATAAAACTCTAGAAAAGGGATTTTTCTATGCAGAGCTAAAAACAGGAAACATACGCTCCTTAGTGGTCTAACTTCCTGGAGGCATTTTTTTTAATTGAAATTTGAACTCTTGCTATTCTGTTTGTGAATTCTTGTGTTATTAGCATGTTGCTATTTCATAGATGGTTTCTGGAGCTGTTGCTTTATGAGCTCAATTCTGAAATTGAAATAGTTTGCATATATGTGCATCAATTTTTTAATGGAGATGCATAATTTATTCAAGATATATAATTCAAATACATGCAAGCATATACACACATGTATACATTAAATTATATATTTTTAATTGGATATCAGCAATACTGAACACATTCATTACATTCATATTCTATAACCCCATAAGACTTCCCGTGTGTGTGTGTGTATAAATCTTGTGTCTTTGTAAGTCTTGATTGTCCAGGTGTTTACTGAAGGAGGTTTTACAGAATAGCTCTTAGTCCCACATATTTCTGACATGTAGGCAGCTAGGAGACATAGACTGACTCTGTAATGTGAGCCACAGCCTCTTTGCCACTAAAGCTCCAACTACCTGATGTAACCTCAGTAAGATGATCCCAACATACCTCCAAGTCAACTGAACTTCTCACTTCCCTCCCAAAATAAAGTTCTGTTAAAGACATCACCACCTTCAGAATACCCAGATTCAAAAACACCACTTCAGGGCATTTGCTTGTATGTAAATTTTATTTCAAGAAAGTGGAAAGAAACCATTATCTTTGCATCTTCCTTGCCTCCTAAGTCAATAAAAAGCTATTTTATGTTGACTGGTCCCTTGGTGCTCAACTCTGTGGGTCCTTCCCAGCCCGGGTGAAATGATTTGCTGAGTCTCTCAGTTCTTCATTCCAGACCATCGTAACACACTCCACTCAAGATGCTTCTCTTCAAACAGCTCACAGTCTCTGGCCAGATGATTCTTCCAGAAGTGGAGTTTAGAGTCTGCTGTTATCCTACTCCGAAAATTAACAACTCTCTGGTTTGTTCTATAGAATCCCAACTCTTTTTAATCTAGAATTGAAAGACAATCGGGTTCTAAGTTACTTTCCAATTTCCCAATATTCTCCTTCTCAGTATTGGGGGCTAGGATCAGCCTCTATAAGCAAAGCAAAATTTTCACATTCATCTCCCGCTCCTTTGGGAGAACAGAAGATGAGTGCTGGAGTAGAAGCATTTGGATTCAAATTCTTGTTTTACCACAGACACCCAATTTTAACATGGTGATTTTCCTATCTACACTCATAGAGCCTATTTTGTTTTGTTCTCTTGTTGTTTTGTTTTTTTGATTTTGTCTTTTTATTTTAATTTATTTTTACTCATTAAGATAAGCTCATATGTACAGTTTCCCCATTCCTACGGGGCTGGGTGAATTTGCCATCCACCAAAACATCAAATGTTCTTCCCCCTTGTCCATTTGTCTCCCTGCCCTGCCCCACCACCCCAGTTCCTACTGGTCACCTCAGTTTGGTTGCAACTGTCCAAACATTGGTTTTCTTTCACCTGTTCCTTTGTTCCGTCTGTTCAATTCCACCCACAAGTGAGGTCATCCGATATCTTCCTTCTTTTGACTTATGTCATGGCGTCTATTTTGAAGAGACATCAGATACAATTTGTTAATGGACTGGAAATGAGGTGAAAGAGGATAACAGTGAAAAACAGTGCCCGGGTGTGCAGTGCGAACTATGGGAAGGTCAGGTCACCAGTGAGTCAGTCACATGAAGAGGACAGCAGGAGGGCCTGAGGGTCAGCATTCAGTGTTGAACATGCAACATCGGGGCGTCTGTGGAGCACATCTCCCAACACACAGCTTTGGTGCCATCTCCTTTGAGGAGCTGTCACCAGCTCTGCCTTTAACAAGGGTCTGCACCTCTCCTTTCCTGTACATCCCACCTTGAGGAAGAAGTAGTGCACGGTCACTTCTTCTCCACCTCAACCTTGCTGACAAGACTATTCACTTCTGAATCACCTTTGTCCCCTGCCCCAACATGCAGGAGATTTGTACACACAGCAGAGGTGCAGAAATATTTCTGAATGAAAATGAAGGTGAGTATGGAACATTGTTTGCATTATTTCATATTGTTATACCCAGAAAGCACTTCAAACCAGTGGATAAAGTCACCCTCATGGACTTGTGTGATCCCAGCAAGTAGCGCCTCCTTCTCAGACACATTTAACAATTCCTTCTAGAGAGAGCTCCCTGAAGCCTGCCTAGCATTTCTCTTTCATCTTGTGCAAAAATCTGGTATTGCAGATAGTCACAAGGAAGTAATCCCTTCCAAGTTTAATGTTAAAAACCCATTAATAGGGAGCCCTGTCTACTCTCCATTCATTTGATGGAGACAATATTTACCAAGCAATAACTGATAAGAGTGAACTGGAAAAAGCATTACTGCAGACATCTAAGCTTTGCCATTCTCACAGCATTTAACTATGTGTTGGTCCAGGAGAAAACTGAGAATTCCATGCAGAAAACCTTCAATCTGTCACCTCACTCTAAAGGCACCATGTCCACATTTCTTCAGAAAAATATTTCATTAGTGAAAAAGCTGACATATTCTGCTGAGCCCCTGGGAATCTGTGCATTGACTGATACTCGCAGTAAACAGAAAAGGTCTTTTCTAGAGGCAAGACACAGAGTCCCTGGACTGAGCACCTCATTGAGGGAGTTTGATGGCGGAGAGGAACCTACCTGAAGGCATTGATTCTACACTCAAAGACTGTACCTCACTCCACTCAGACATGAGGAGGGGCGTGTTCATTGTCTGTTTGATTTCTTGATTCATTATTGAAAGATTTCTCAAAAACAACAGAGTGAGCTGTTTCTGTTCTTCATTTCAGCTGACCTCAGGATGCCCTGTGGAGGCGTCAGAAAGTCGGGGAACTCAGGCCGCCCTAGACCTACTGAGCTGGAATTCTCAGCAGTGGGCGGGGGAGACGGGTAGGTCACTAAACCAACCCCCAGCTCCCAGGCACCTGACAGCCCTCTGTGAGGACCCAGCTAGGACACGATGTCAAGAAGGCCTGTGTGTGACTCCAATCCTGCCCCTCAGAGCTGGTGCCAGGGACACGGGACCGCTCGAGCCTCTCCAAATCAGCTCTGCTGTCTGCACAAGAATATACAGGCTACCAGGCTGCCCGAGAGGTTAGAAATGGTGAACAGAAAACATCCGGACTTGTACGGGGCAGTCACTGTCCAATGCTGGCAGCTCTCTATAAAATCTGCACCACAGCTTCAAGTGTGGGTCACTGACGGATCTGTCTTATGACAGCCCTTCCTGTCCACCGCTGCACTCACTCCCTTCTCGCTCTGCCTGTGGTCCAGTCTGCGCCCCTCAACTCACCGCAAGACACCGCAAGTCACTTCCCACCCTAGGTGTGAGCCCCACTGCTCCTGTTCCCACTGCCGGCTCCTTTTTAAAAGTGGTATCTATTTGGCATACAATATTACAGTATTTCAGGAATACAACACGACTCAGTATATGTATGCATTGGAAAATGATCACCGCAATAAGCCTAATTTACATCCATCACCAAACATAAATACAGAATTTCGTTTTCCTGTCATAAGAAATGTCTAGATTTACTCTCTTAGGAAAGTTCACACACACAATGCAGTCACTGCACCCTACCCGGCATCTCCAAAATTAAGAATTTTATAACTGGAAGTTTGTACCTTTCGATTTCCATTTTCCCCACCCCTTAGACCCATCTCTGGCAAAAAGAAATCTGTTATCTGCATCTATGAACTTAAATTTTGTTGAGCTTGTTCTTCTACATTCGCAAGATCACTTCATATTTGTCTTTCTCTGCAGGACTTATCTCACTTAGCATAGAGACCTCTAGTTCCATCAATGTTGTAACAAATGGTAAGAGTTCCTTTTTTATGACTGAATAGTGTTCCTGTATGTGTTATCTTCTTTATCTATTTATCTGTCAGTGGACATGTGGGTTGTATCCATATCTTTGTTATCATAAAAAATGCTGCAATGAACATAGTGTGCAACTCTTTTTGAGTTGTGTTTTTTTTTTCCTTTGGATGCTGAGAAACTAAATTGCTGGATCATAAGGCATTTCTATTTCAAATTCTTAGAGGAGCTTCCATATTGGTTTTTATAATGACGGCACCAATTTACATTCTAGCAAAGAGTAACAGTTTCTATTTTCACCAATACTTGTTACTGCTTGTCTTTTTGATGGAAGCTGTTCTAATAGGTATGAAGTGGTTGTTTGTTCCCATTGTGGTTTTGATCTGCATTTCCTGGATGATGCGTAATATTGAGCATCTTTTCATGTAGCCCTTGGTCATCTGAATGTCTTCGGAAAAATGTCTCTACACATCCGTACTCACTTTTTTCTCAAATTATTTGTTTGCTTTTGAGTTGCACGAGTTCTTTATACATTTTGGATGTTGAACCTTTATTAGATATAGGATCTGTTAATATTTTCTCCTTTTTAACAGGTTACCTTTTCATTTTGTTAATAATTCCCTTTGCTGAGCAGAACTTTTTTTATTTGATGTAATTTATTGTTTTGTTTTGGTTTAGTTTTGTTGCCTTTGCTTTTGAATCAAATCAAAACAGATACAAGGAACTTCCCATTTGTGTGTTCTTCCCTTCATGTTAATAGGTCTCAAACTGGACGCAGTCTTTCTGTGAGGTTTTCAGTGCTCTGCACAATCTGCCATCCTGCAGACACCTTGCACTCATAGGTCTTCCAATGAACTAGCTTTTGTACCACATCAATTTACTTCTTTCCTGTCGTGCTTTCCTTGCTGGGCCCTTATCTGCTTTATTCTCTGTTCTAACCTTACACTTAAAGCAAAAATAGAGTAGGTATTCACTAAACACTTGCTGACTAAATGAACAGCCTTGAAAATCAAATAGTCCTCAGACATAATAAATTCAGAGAGTTTCTTAGCCTTGTCTCTCAAATTCTGATTATAAATCAAAATCCCATATTACCATTTGCAAGCAGAGGGAATCCTTCCATAAATATAAAGAGAAAGGCAGGCCATGTTCCAACATTCAGTCAATTCATTCTGCTAACAAGTGTAAGCCCAGACTGCAGGAAACGGTAAAAACCCAAAAGAGGGAGAAATTCAAGGGTAAATCTTCCCTAATTGTCTTCCTTCCCTTTCAACTTCCCTGTCACATATTTCCTTCTCCTTCTTCATATTTTTAGAGCAGTGTTGAAGGACTCAACATTGACTACCATATTGGTCCACCGCCATACTGGCAGGGGCCAGTAAAGAGGGAGAACAGTATGCATTGGGGCATCTCTGGGGATTCCAATGCCCATTAAGGCCTCGAAGCTACCTTCTAGGGGCTTGGCTCAGGAAGCCACAGCTCCAAAGAATCATGGCTAACAGTACTATGATCAATTGCTTGGCGAGAGCTGAAATACTGAGAAATGGAGACTCCACACAGCTCTGTCAAAACAGGGAACTAGATCCTCCATGACATTCCTGACAATGCTCCCTTGACTTAGGGATGTAAGACTTAGGGATGTAAGAATAGGAACAGCCTTCCAGGAGAGACTTCCCTTTTACTTGCTTAGCTGTATTTGTACAGTTTCAGCAAATCAGACAAGCACAAAAGCATTTCACCTTTAGCCCCCACTTTCAAGGGTACATTTGGCAAACTGGAAGCATGGGAAGGAGGGAACATGATGTCAGGTTGGTCTTGGGGGGTCAAAGGAGGCCATGCTATCAATGGGAAGCTTTCAACCCTGCATTTTCATCACTGCATAAAGCAATTTCATAGTTTATTGTTTCAAGTTTTCTTTTTTGCTTGACTTTTTACCCATTTAATTCCTTTGCCACTATTCTTTCTTAGTATAAGTCAGTCTTTCCTGGATGAATTCTTTTTCTTTATTGATTGGCTTTTCTGGAAAACGTATCTTTGCAATGTGCTGTAAACTATTTAATCTATTTTTTTTCCTTTTATGTTTTCCCCTCTGGTTTATTATCAAGTTTTCTTTTTTTCTTTTTTTTTAATTGGCTTTTTAGTACCTGGTTTTAAGGCATTTCTGGGGCTTCTAAAAGTGCAAACTTGAACATTATATAGAATTGGGTTTTTCATAATATACTAAGAGCAAGTGAGTGCCTGATAGATGTGACTTTGGGACCTTTCAGTCAGGGAAGAACATCCTACGTCACGCTATATACATTGTAGATGTCTTGCAAATGAGTCTTATAGGTACTTCTGGTGAGAATGCTGCAGAGAAAACTAGTAGGAATGTAAACTCCAGCATGAAAGAATCTTTTTTTTTCAGATAGTTGTTAGGGAACATTGAGGGAAAGCGATGCAGAGAGATCAAATCATGTATACCACTGGCTGTAATTCATGCGATCTATGCTGGTATATCCAGCTGGTTCTAATGTACAGAGTTGTTCTTATTGCATAGAGATGATGATCCTAATGGCATAGCCATCTTAATGTTCCTAACTGATGCCAGTGTGCATAACTGATACCACTATATATATAGCTTGTCCTAAAGTATACAGCTGAACTTCACCCACTTCCTACTCAAGAGTAAAAATGTTTCCTCCAAGATCAGGAATGAGACCAGGCTGTCCAATTTCACCACTGCTGCTTCCATCATACTGAAGGGACTAGCCAGAGAAATTAGGGAAGAAGAAATGAAAGTAATCCAAATTGGAAAAGAAGAAGTACAACTATCACCATTTTCAGATGATGCGATGATATATATAGAAAACTCTAAAGAGTCCATCAAATAACTATGAGAATTAATTATTGAGTACAGTAAAGCAGCAGATTACAAAATTAATATACAAAAATCTATAGTATTTTATTTGCAAATCATAAACAGAAGAGGATGGAATCAAGAAAATTAATGCATGTAGCTGAACTTAATGCATCTAGCTGATCCTGATGTATAAAACTGATGTTAATGTATGTAACTGCTCTGGTGTATATTGCTGATTGATGTGTAGGAGTGTTCCTGATGGATAGCACTGATTCAGATTCTAAAACAAAGAAACCACTCACTGCTTATTCAACCACTGCAGAAAGGAAAAGATCTCAAAAGGAAACACCCAACTCCATACCACATAAGGACCTCTGTGGAAGCTTTCTGTACTGTTTGGTGTGCAAACATTGAGTTGTTTTTTAATTCCTTCCAATAGAAAACAAACAAGGTAATTGGTCACCTCCCAAAATTGACCAAAGCTTTTTAAAAATGGAAACATCAGGATGGTTCTGTGAAGCCCTCAAAGCCAGATTCTGCCCCTGAACCAGCTGGCCTACATGACTGCATTTAGTGGGCTGGAGACAGCCTCTTCCTAGCAAAGTCAGCGGCTATCCTTGCTGAGTGAGTCACCAGTGTGAAGTGCCAAGATGACAAGATCTGAAGCTTAGCTTCCTACCAGCCTCAGAGACCTGCTGAGCTGAGACAAAGGCAAAGCTGCAGCCCAGCATGTCCCTTCTAGCTCTAGAGGCCTCCAGTCCATTCTCAGGGAGCACCCCACACTAATGGGTTGCCCATGGTTGGCCCTGTGCTAAGTCCGTCAGGCATCCTTCACCCGCCTGGTGAAGCTAAGGGGATACACCCCAGGATTCCCTGCTGTGTCGGGAAGCATAGAAGAGTCAGCTTTCTCTTGAGACCCAAACCCAGCACATCAAATCTCCATGACTCATTGTATCAATCCCATTTCCCACAGTAAACTCTACTTGCTCTTTCCAGAGTGAGCAAAACTGGATATGTTTGGACTGCAAGGACAACTCACAAAATGTTTCTTAAAAGACATATAATTATGGCAAAATGAAGCTATGGTTCCAAAAATTAAACTAAGTACCTGACAAGGCAGATCAGTCAGGCTTCCAAGAGAATTTCTTATGGAATACAACAAGAACAGCTTCTAAAAGTCAATAGGAAGCATTATTTCTCAGGCAAAGATTTTTAGTTTTCAGTATTTCATTCTGGTGTTGTGAAAATCATTTTATTGTCAATGGCCTGTGTGCAAATAAAGCAAAGTGTGCACTTAATTCATCTCGGCAAACAACTCTTGAGGGCCAGCCTTGTCTTTGCTTTTGACACAGGGAGTTTGTATCTGGAATCTTCCACAGACAAAGGTGGTGGACACTGGCCTGATTGTCACATGAAAACGCAGAGACTCAGAGAGGCTGAGAACTTGCCCCACATCACCCAGCCATTGTGTGAACCAGCTGGGGATTTCCTTGGGGTCTTGCAGAGTTTTGCTGCTCCTGCAATCACACCTCACCCTTCACACCCCTCCCAAAGTCAGATAGAAAGCTATTTCTAGCTCAATAAAGTAATTTCTATAAGTGTAACACACAAAGTACTGTGAGACCTTAAAGGATGGAAGAATTAATATACTGATAAACGCCATCTAGTTGCTATAATCAGAAACACATCAACCTCTTCCTGGAAAGGATCAGGCTGTCTTGCTGTTGCTGCTGTCCTTGATATTTATTTAGAATTTACTTTGCTTTCTGTTGTGGAAAGAGAAACCTAGCTCCCCCATGGGCTTACAAAGGCCACCTGAAAGGCATTCACAGCACCTAACTCCTTGCACCCAGCCTCCTTGAGACCACGGGGAGCTCTAGCTGCAGCATTACTGTTCCCCACTCACCACCGCATGAATCACCATAATGAAGCATCCAAAGAAACTTTGCGCTAAATGCATGAAATTATCCAGGTGCTCAAGACCCAGAGATGCTGCATTTCTGCTTAAAAATATAATGTAAAATAGTGATGCAAGGTTTGTTCTGAAATAACGTAGAGTCTCTTACCACCAAACTATTAATAACATTATTTCTTTTTTTTTTTAATACCTTCAGGTACAGCTCCCAAAGCAGTCAATTGTCTGGCAGTAAAGCTGATGGGACATGGTGACAATCATGTAACAGCTGTGCAGATATCACAGATATAATTCAGCATCTTTTGCCACCCTAGGATATAATAAAAGTAAGATTTAAATATATGCCAATAAAACTGATAGAGCAACATTGGAACAGGTAAGTGTCAAGGTCTTTTTTAGCATAGCATGACTGACAGTCATCAGGAAGAAAAAAAGGGGGGAGAAAAAAGGAAGAAAAAAGCAGAGGAAGAAGAGGAAAGGGAGAAAGGAAGAAGAGGAGAAGGTGAGGGAGGAGAAAGGCCAAAAGAGAGGAGAAAAGAGAGGAGGGAGAGAAAGACAGGGGGAGGAGGAAGAGAGGGAGAAGCAAATGGAAGGGGAGGGGCAGAGGAAGAGGAAAAAGATGAGGAGAAAGAGGAGGAAAAGAGAAAGGAAGAGATGGAGGATGAGGAGAAATAGAAAAGAGATGAGGAGAAGGAAGAGGGGAAGAAGGGTTGGAAGGGTAAGAAGAAGAGAGAGGATCATGAAGAGCAGAGGAAGAGGAGAGAGGAGGAGAAAGAGAGGGAGGAGGAGATGGAGGAGGAGGAAGACAAAAGGGATGAGGAAGAAAGTGAGTAAGAGGGGAGGAGGGAGAGGAAGGGTACGAGGAGGCTAAAAGGGGCAGGAGGAGAAGAAGGAGGGAGTGGAAGGGAAGAGGAGGAAAAGAAGAAAAAATGAAAGCCTCTTCTCTACTGAGACATGATCAGAGTGCACACCAGATCAGTCCACCTGCTCTAAATTCAGCCCCAGATGCTAGTGTCCTGGGGCCATGGGCACCATCACCCATCACCCTCCTCCTGCACCCTGCCCCACACTCAGCCTCACAGCTGTGGACATACGCTTGAGTGTTCTCTGCTTTTGGTCCATTTGGTCTCACAGTTCTCACTGTTAGATTCTCCAGGGCTGTGTCTTCCTGTCCTGCCCAAATGAAGGATCGTTTCTGGCTCATTTTTGCTTCCTTCCATCGCCGTTTCAGAACTGTTTGTTCTTTCTTTCTTCCACTTCCTCCACAGTAACCAGGCTCCCCTTCTCTAACACACACTTTTATTTCTCTGACCCTGTTTTATTTTGGACCAGAATGCTGCCTCTAATGCACAAAGTAGTATTTTAGTCTGTCCTTCCTGAGATGGTAAAAGTCAGTGCAGCTCAGAATTCGTTCTTGTAAATGACTGTCACACAGGCCGATTCGTCTGTACACATGCAAGAGATGGATGAGGTGGGGAGGAAGGGAGAGGGAGAGAGGGATGTTCTGGTATTACTGATCTTTCTGTGAATTTGTCATTATCTACCAAATCTTTTCTCAACGCTTTTTAAGATTATTTTGACAAATCACCAAGCATATGTGCTTATATTTGAAGGCATATCTCCAGAACATACTTGCATGGAAGCTAAGAGATGTCAGAGTTTCAGTGAGGCTGAATCTCAGTGTCCTGTCTCATGCACCACCGGGACAGTGACCCATCACTTCATTCAGGTCCAGATCAAAGCCCCGGAGAGAGTTCTGTGATGAGGGAGTCCGCAGGTGTGCCCACACAAATCATGTGGTGCTTTGAACCAGCATCACAGGAGCTGAAAGTCATGTTTCTGAAGAAGTAAGTTAGGATGAGCCTTGTTATTTGTTAGTGTTACATCGGGGGCTTTTTCAGTTTGAGCAGAACTGGGAGGACATGAGGGTACAAGGTGCAATGGGAGCCCAGCCTTGGCTTAGGAATGAAGGGGAAGACGGTGAGAAGACAGAGGACATGGTCAGGAGAAAAACATCCCATTGCAAAAGAAACCTGTTAATAAGGAGAGAGGCTGTGTCCTGTACCAGGTGACTTCGAAGTTAGAAAACATTTCCAAAATGGTTAAAATTGATTTGCATGCAGGTACAATGCAACTGACCTCCACCTCAGGGTGGACCCCCCAAAATTATAATCATGTATATATAGTTACAGTCATATAGTTATATATTCTATATGCAGCTATAGTTACATGTACAGACTGGGAACTGGTTGGGAGTTTTTATTTTTGTAAGTTCAATATCCCCCTGACCTGAACTCCTGGGAAAAAAACACCTTAGCAAATCAGGTTAGAGGTGTAGTTCACACATGGCCCGTGAGCTGGTAGCTCCCGCTTCTTCGGTTTCCAAGCAGTCACAGAGGCGAGCAGGGGTGGTGGAGTGGGGTGGCTACATTAGTTTAGGAATTGCAAGCAACTGCATGCAACAGAATCCCAAAGACAGCAGCCTAAACATGTCGGGGTTCCCTCAGACACCCCTGGGGGGCAGCCTGGGCAGGGCATCCCCACCCCCTTCCTGTGACAGCTGCCTCTTGTTCTGCCCTCTCCAAGTGCAGCCCCCACCAGAGCTGCGCGATGGTTTCTACTGGTCCTGGCTGTCTTGTCTTCATGAGACCTGCAAAAAATATTGAAAATTGTATGTTTTGACTACATAGGTATGAAGGCAGCTATGTTTGATTGCATTAAAACATTTTTCTCAGTTGAGAAGTTCAGTTTTTCCCTTTTTCTTTTAAAATAATGAAAACTTTTTCATGATTCTCTTAAACTATTGTGGGCACTAGGTAATAAGACAAGTGGTCCCAGGAAGGGAAAAATAATGCCATTTTGTAAAGAACCCCACCTAAAAGCTTCACTGTATAACAGCTGAACAAGATTCTCAACAAGCATTTGTCTCAGTGATTCCCGATAATCCCTTTGGACCCCAGGCCCTTTTCTCTGTCTTTTCTGATGACGTCCTGGACCCTCATTATACTATTTTGACTAATGTCTTGTAACATATTAACGGATTTCTCAACAGACTTTATTTTGACAGTCCCAGACTCTGAGTAAATGGCAGCAGCACCATCCCTAATCTTGTTGACCAGAACAACTGAAAGGCCACCCTGCCTTCTACATAGCTCAAAAACTTGTAACTTGCCCCACCCAGCTATCAGCAATAGAAGCCAATCTCCTATTTAAAAAAAAAAAACAAAACAGTGGCTCCTTCCCTGGGGCTGGTACATTCCTTTAATGCATCAGCCTGCTCTGAACCGTCAATAAACCCTTTTGGTTACTCAAAGCAATTCTGGGTCATTCTTCCCATGCTTTCCAGACCAGGAGGCACCCCCGACTTTCTGAGGGAACTTAACTCTAAGCACTGCACCTACTGTGCCTAACGGGTGCTGGTTCTTGCTCCAGCCACCACCACCGTGTTCCATATGGGAAAGAGAGCAGGGAAGGTCCAAGGGGCGCAGCTTCCTGTTAAGAACTAATGAGGTATCTTTCTGGAAGACCCACAGGATTCGTCAGAGCTTAGTCACATGATCACTGAGAGTGGCTACCGAGTTTGGGAAACGTAGTTTTCATTCTCAGTGCCCAGCATTCTATTAGACAGACAACTCACAGACTCTGTCAAAATTGCCAGTCCAAACTGATGAACACCTCTCTTAAAGGAATGAGTGTCACATACCAAGTAACTCACAGTTAACAAAAACTCAATTTGCTTGAGGTAGTATTCAAGATTTCTTTTAAGGTGAGCCATACAGTAAAAAAAAAAAAAAAAAAAAAAATGCAGATGATGAGATAGATATAGAGGACCTTTATTTTAGCTTGAGCTTCCATGAACATTATTTTCCTTCATCATTTACATTTATCCTCCGTGTCTCACTTCTGATGCCTGTACTCTTCTTCCCCTTTGATGTCAAGGCGCAATTTGAATATATTCTAGGAGGGTCTCCCTAATGACACTCTGCAGCACCCACCCATCCCCACCACCCTGTGAACTCTTCTCCTTGGTTCACAAGCACTTTGCAAGTAACCTGTAGTAAAGTGTTTTCAAGCACATTCTAGGCCTTCATAGATAAATGGCATATTAACCATACTCATGAACTCTTTAAGAATAGTCTTCTTCTCAGATA
This sequence comes from Solenodon paradoxus, assembly GCA_004363575.1. Classification (NCBI taxonomy): domain Eukaryota; kingdom Metazoa; phylum Chordata; class Mammalia; order Eulipotyphla; family Solenodontidae; genus Solenodon; species Solenodon paradoxus. The sequence goes on along the minus strand of RJWH01004908.1, from coordinate 74,256 downwards.
AATCTATAAATCTATAGCATCTAAGAGTTTAGAAAAGAACAGTAGGTATTTAGTAAATGGCTATCAGAAAACAAACAAAATTCCAATGGCTTAATAATTAATAATTCACTCCACTGAAATATATGTTAAGCAAAACTGCCTTGGTTTCTTTTCAGCCTTCAATGTTTGCTTCAGAAGAATGCTGGGTGGGAGAGGCTCAGCCCCAGAGAGCGGACCTGAGGAAGCTGGCGCTCAATGCAAGCCCATCCTGGTTCTAATTAGTAACTCCACCACTTCTGTGCTCTTTCCAGCAATGCAAGGTTCTTTGGAATAAAGGTGAAATGTGAAAATAATGAAGTGGGGATTTTAAAGTACTCAAAGGGAAAATTATTATCATCTTTAAAATGTTTGTGCATTTTTCTGGACAATCTTTAAAGGCGAACCTACTGTCACCATAAAGAGGACAGCAATAGGATAAACAAACTCCATATTTGACAGAATGGGATTTGTAACAAAGATAACTTGAGTACCTAGTAGAGTGGCCAGCATCAGTATATAGGCATAATATAATATAGATATAATAAAATAAGTACTTGAATGGTAGTTTGTGGGGAACTCTAAGGGAAAAGCTTCATTTAGATAATCAATGCCTTTGACAGCGAAATAGAAACCTTGACACCTGGAATGCCAGGTGACTGCCAGCAAGGAAAACCTTGGCTGGATGGGTTTCTGGTGACCTGCTGAGATCTAGCAAGAAGTTAAAGGTCAAACAGGCAGCTAAGACCTTTTGGGTGTGACCTCTGCTATGTAAACAATGATTGTAAACAACTTCCTTGTGTAATGACAATAAATACACAAGGAGTCAGATGCTCGGGGTGACAGTTCTCAGAAAGCTGATCACCCCCTGATCCCACTTTCACTCTTAGTTTCTTGTCTGTCCCAATCTTTCACAGCCCCCTTCCTCTAGCCCTGTTCCTAAGATTCGAGCCCAGCAGTAGTTAATGAATCCATAAAGTAATCTGCCACTTTTTCAAAAGAACTCACATTAGATGCATTCATTTAAATGATTCAGTTTCTAAAATATTTCATTTGTACTTCCTTTTTCAAGAGAAGACCTAGTTTCTCAAGTCTGTTCTTATTTCAGCAGAATCTATTAACCCAAATTCATCTACTACAGAGCCCTAATCACTTTTCCATGCCAGGATGATGCACTGCAGATGGTGGTTCTGACCAGATCCAAAGTCCAGGTGAGGAGTGGGGGGTGCAGCAAGGTCGTCATGCTGAGATTCAGTGGGAAAGGCAATTCATGGTGACATTAGGTAGCCAGGCAGGTGAGTATTAAAACCAGAAGCAGAGCATCTGAAGTGGAAAACATAGGAGATCAGAGGATCCCATTTTATCCTCACAGTTCAAAAGAAGTCATCTCCTAATTATTTTATAAAGAGCTTATTAAGCTACAAACTCTAAAGGAAAGTATACATAAAAAAAGCCTTTCTTTCTTAGCAGTAGGCTAGGGAAGGTCAAATCACTGTTAACAATACCAACAAAGCCCATCCTGCTTTAGGACAAATAAAGCATTCATTCTGAATAACAGCAGCAATATTCCTCTTCTTTGGACTCTGAATGCTGTTTCCTCCTTGAAAGAGGTGGGCATGTGTGGAACGTGAGTATTCCTCCTGATGCCCCTGAGCACATTCTGTGTTGACAGCCACATCCAAGATATGCTTTATTTTTCAAGCTCTTATTTCAGAGGGATTGTGGAAATGCTAATCTGACATTGTCATGTCAACAAGTCTCTTTGAAATAAGAAGCCAACTCAAAAATGTCCCCTCCCTTCCCTTCATCATGTACTACAATCTCTCATCTTCCTTCCGGAGACTTAGATGTGTCCGGGCATCAGGGCAAGACCTACTGGTACCCATGCCTCCCTCTCCTCCTTCTCCTTTGCCTCCCACCTCAACCCCTACTGTTGGTGTGGATCAGTGAAAGGTCAGCCTGACGTATCAGGTCCCAGGTCTTCTGCTCCAAACCTTCTCAAACCTCTCCACCTTTTCCTAGTTCTCTGAGCTTCTCAGTACCTTTTCATCCAATTTGGGGGAGAGAAAGTGCTCTGAACTTGCAGGTGAATCCATTGTACCATCGGGGACTGAAAGAACTTCACTGGACTAACAAGGAAGCTCCCTCAGGAATCACGAATTTGTTGTCTGGATGACAAGCTCTATAGTTCCAGGCCAATTCTGAACACAGAATGTCTATAAAAGACCATTAGTCTTCCCTGACTACATCCAGGAAAATGGAGCGTGAGCCTCCCTCCCCTTTCCCCGCCCTCCAAACACCTGTTATGCCTCTCTTCCCCCTCAGAAGCTTAGCGGATGGGAGTGAACAGTGAGTATTTGACGAAGCACACAAAGGCTTATGTGGCACTCTTCTTCTCTTCAACACTCCCACATCACTTGAAATCATGGTTTATTTTTTGGCGAGTGGTGACTATGATCCATCTTATATCCCTTTTCCCTGTAGAGTCATTGCATTCAGTCATGCATTGTTTCACAATGTTTCAGTCAATGACAGAGAGCAGAAAACGGTGCTTCTAATAAGTTGCACCATGGAGCCCAGGCATGGCGTCATCGCTACCATCTAAGTTTATCTCCTTACACTTTGATGTTCCTACAACATCAAAACTGTCCAACAACACATTTCTCAGAACATGTCCTCATCATCCTCAAGTAACGTATGACTGTATAGTCTATTCATAGTGTTCTAAAATTAGTTCTTGTTAGTAAGATGCCAACTTCTTTAGTTGCAGCCAATGATTTACCATTTTCTTGATAAAATCTGGTTTCGATTAATCAAAGTCCGTTTAACATTCAGGTTACTGTTTCTGCTCCTTATCTAAGAATTCCATCCATAAATTCGATTTCTCATCTTATTCTAGGCTGTATTTCCCTCTTTCTGTGACCAGTGCATATTATTACCTCATGAAACAAGAGGAAAGAAGGGAGGTGAAAAGAATGGAATACTACTCATTCAATCTCATCAATGTCATTGACTAAAAATAAAAGCTCAGAAGCCAGTTAGTTGTGATCCAATCCCTATGCTCTTATTCAGATTATTGTTGAAAAGAAAAGCCTAAAAGCAGAGAAGTAGTTAAATATAATGGGTTTGTCTTAATCATTATAGGATTTGTTGGTTAATTTTAAATGCATTTATTATAAAATGATTTATCAAGCATATGTCACCCCCAGCAATGTTAGGTTTTGAGCTCTTCCAAGGCAAAGACTATGTATCAGAAATTTTCTCTATTGTCATAGCAACTATTACTGGGTGCCCAATAGATGCTCAATAAATACCCACTGCTCCGCCATAGTAAGTTAATATGACACTGCTCTCTATCTCTGCAGAGAATCACAGAAAAGAAATTTGCATCAATCAGTTGCAAGGAGATGGTTTTAGGGGAAGGATATATTCCTGTCATTCAACGTGCAAAGAGTAGTTTGTATCAAAGAACCAATTTCATAAGCACCGAAGCAATATTCTAAGGTAAAGGATTAGGATCACTGCATTTGATAAGGTAAATATGCAATTTACTGACCAAAGTGAGAAATGCTTTAAAGGAAAAGAAAAAGGAGCACTATTAATAATCAACCTATCTCACACTCTGCGAAATGTATGGTCACCTGAATCCCAGGCAATGTTAAGACATAATGGAGTCATAGAACATTAAAACCAATCAGTTCTTAGGAAATCCTGTAGTTCAGTATTGGGGGGAAAAAAACTGTTCCCCAGATTAAGAAATGCTGTTTCTTAGAAACCAGTTTTGTTAATACGGATAAACAATGAAAAGAAAGTATTTTGAAGTCCAATAAACTTGATGCATACTCAGAGATTCATAGTGCATAGTAACACATTAAAGGTAAATTCTTTCATAAGCAAACTTTTTAAGAATAGCATTCTCTAAAATGGGTGCATACTGCTAACCTGTCTTTTGTGACCTGCTCGTCAGTCACCTTACAGACAGAAACATGATTCTTGTCCTAATTTTACAGGGAGGAAAAAATTCAAATAGATTAATTTGCCAGAGTTACATGGTTACTCAGTGATGGCCCTGAAATCACAGAGGAGAACTGAGAGCAGTAACAATCAGCAATCATGAGAATGGCAGCAATAGCTATAGTCGTGCCAACAATAGCAGAAGCACCTGTAGTGTCAGTAACATCAGTAGCAGCAGCAATAGTGGGAATGATAGCAATGGCATGAATAGTAGCAGTAATTGTCGTGGTGGTGATAATAGCAGCGCTTCTAGAAGTACCAACAGTGGTAGCAGTAAAAGGAACAATCATAAGAGTCACAGAGGTAATGGCTACTCTTTTTTAAGCACCTACTAGGCACACTGCATTTGTTAAAACTATACCAGCCCCTCCAATCAGCAATACTCAGTGCAGAGTTTTTCACCACTGCACCCTCAGTACTCAGCTTGATGTCTGGCATAAAGTAGTCCTACATAAATATTTATAACTGTAGAATGAATAAATACTTTAAACAAATAACTGCTCCAAAGTGCCAGCATGTTCCTTTATCATCATGAATCAACAAATCTCTCCTTAGTTTGTGTCCCCCTCTTTCCTCTTAAAAGCAGAAACTCACACTGAAGTATATGTTCAGAACTTCTCTTCTTGTGAAAGATCTTGAATTCCAGGAAACACAATTATGAATGACAATCCTCATGCAAATGAGCAAAGACATATTACAAAGGTTTTGCAAATTATTTTGAATTATGAATAATGCACGCAGAAGTAAAATTCAAGGAGGGCTTAGCTCTTCACCAGGGTCACACACTTAAAAGATCCCCACCGCAGAATTATTCTGTTAACAATAATTCAGAAAAAGTAATAGCAGGTGTAGGAAGGCAGGCACAAAGCCGGTCTGCAAAATGAGAGTTATTACCTAGAAAAAGGAAGTGCCATTTAACTTCTTGTAGTACTTGGGAGATGTTCCTACTATTCAGCCCTAATGCAGCACACTTGGTGAATGTGGTCAACGAGTGACTGCTTGCAATGTATTATTTATTGCATGGTCAGACTACCCTCCTACAGGAAGCAATTAGAAAATAAACACAAAATAGTCCAGAAAAGACAGGTACTGAGAATGACCAAACACAAGTAGAAATTGCAGCAGAGACAATCATTGAAAGGTGGAAAATCAACAATGAGATTTGTAACTTTACAGCTTTTTGACTGAGAGCATTCCCAAATCCCAAATCCAAGTATTTCATGCAGCATAAAGCCACAACCTTATGAACAAAATGTGTGGAAGGACAAAGATAGCAGATTGCAAGATGAGAAATAATGGAGAGAGTTCTAAAAGGGAGAGCACACAGAGAGGGTGAACCCTGACTTCTAAACTGTCTCTGCACAGAGAGATCCTGGTAAGACCCATGATGAAACAGCAGCCTTAAATAACAGTCTTAAATAACAGAACATATATTTCAACTGATTTTGCAGAGGAGATGGAGTTTAGAGTTTGAGTTCAGACAATTTAACTGCTATGAGAGCAAAACCAATACTCTTCAGAGGAATAAAACAGAATCCACACTTTAACACTTTTTCTAACATATTATGTCTCAAATACAATGAAAAATCAAGACACATGAAGAAATAATAAAATTGATCAACATGGAAGAGAAAAATAGCAGTGAAATAATGACCTTCAGATACTCTAGAGGTTTCAGTTAGCAGACAAGATTTTAAGGCAATCATTAGAAGTATATTTATGGGCTCAAAGACCACATACTATACAATTCCAACTACATGGCATTCTGAAAAAGGTAAAACTACAGAGATAATAAAAAACAAGTCAGTGATTGTCAGTTGTGTGGAAGGAAGGAGAAACAAGTGGGAAAAAAATTTAGACCAGTGAAAATACTCTTTATAGCATTATAATAATGGATACAAAATATTAAACATTATCAAAATCAATCGCATGTACAACACCGAGTGGACTCTCACATCAGCTATGGACTTTGGGTAATTACATGTGTCAATACAGGTTCACCATTTGTAGCTCTGGTGAGAGCTGTTGATAATGGGGAAAGCTATGCAGGTGTGGGGGCAGGCAGAAAGCGGGTGATTACAGCTTCCCCCAATTTTCCTGTAAAGCTAAAAAAAAGAAATCTTAAAAATGAAAATTCTAGAGTTGAAAAAATACAGCTAAGTTGAAAACGTTGTGGATGTGACTTAACGATACAGTAGAAATGGCAGTGTAACTGAAGACAGATAAATAATAGTTATCCGATATGAAGAAATGAGATAAAAATGGTTGAAGAAACATGAAGCGTCTCAGAGACCTATTGAATAATAGCATACATATGATAATAGATACCTATAAGGGCAGTTCCAGAAGAAAACAAGTGAGAATGGATGAGAAAATAATGAAAGAAATAATGACTGAAAACATCTCAAATTTGTTTAAAAAATTTAACAACAGGGCCCAGACAATGTCAATAAAGCAGTCATAGCCATGCAATGATACAGATTTAGTACTTGTCATATCCCCCTAAAATATTTGAGACATTTGGGCCTTACAGGAAAAATGGTTTTACTTAAACTCAAAGTTGTATTCTTTCCTTCTAATGTGAAGTCAAAATTAATTTTTAATGATTTAAAGTATTTATTGTACCCTGACCAATTCCATAATTTCACAAGTGAGTACAAAGTATGAAATACATGCCTGTAATTTGCTATACTTTGGCACTATTCTATAGAGAGCAGTAACATTTCCTTGCTTCGTTACTTAGTACTATTGACTTCCTTATCTGAACAATGGAATTTTCCATTTTGTTATGTTTTCTCCTGCCTACAAAAATAGCTATTTATTTCTCAATAAAAAGTACAGCGTTTGCCACATGATTATTTAAGATTCAGTTGAGACATAAGAGCAAAAAAATAAAGAATTAAAAACACTACTCTCAGAATTTAACTAGTTGAAATGGATACATTTCACAGCAAATGGATAAATTTTCACAGCATTTCTTCCTCATATATGAATTTATATGTTTCAGGACAACATCTATGATGCCTATTGTCACACATAAAGGAAAAAATAATTTACATTGGAACAAAATTCTGTAAATGATAAAAAACAAATTAGCACACAAAACATGAGTGTTTCAAAGTTAAAGCAAGCAAAAATACTGACTAACATTAGTGACTTTAATCAAACAAATTTAATCAATTAATTTTAATGAGAACCTACAATGTGCCAGGGTATGTTGTTTTGGTTATTAAAAGATGTTTTACAAGTAGTGACATGGTATGGTAGAGTATGATTTTATGTCCATGACTTTTAAATAAAGTCACACTACTGAAAACACTGGCATATTCAAAACAGCATCGCAAGAAGAAAATAGGCAATAATCTAGCAACATTCTCCTAAATTCAAGACAGGAGAACTTCCTGCTTCAAATACTAGCCATAGTCACAAATTTGATGCATGGAGCTCTCCACCTACCAGCCAGGGTTAGGCAGTAGAACTGGCATTGACAAATGAGCTGTCAGCTTTATTTGCCGTTAAAAAAATTTAATTTTCTTGCCAAATTCCAGGGTCATACCCTTTATGATTCATGTAATTAAACAACAACAACAAGTCTTGGGGAGAAAGTGAGAAATCACAGTGTAGGTATGTTATAAAAGAATAAAAACTGCCTACCTGCAGCAGAGAAGTGCAGTGCTGAGGTTGAGTGCTAGCTTGCCCTCAGGAAAATCTGTCCAATTAAGAAAGGAAAACTTTGGAGAGAGTGAGAGACATTCCATCTTCAAAAGAGGTCATGAAGTTTGCTGGGAACATTTTGAGGGTCCCAGAGATCTACCTTATCTGTAGCGATGAGATTCCATGAGGCGAGTTTCTCACCCAGACTATCATGTTGGTCAAACAATACCAACACTCAGTATGCCTCTTGAGCATCTGAGCCCAGGATGCAATTTTCCACATCAATTTTTAGATGCCCCTCCCCATTTTTATTATCATTCTACCTTCCTGGAAGTGATAGTTGGGTAAGCATATGAAAGGAAGTGCTAACTCAGCCTTGGGACATCTGGGAAGGTTTTGGAAGAAAAGGAAATCTTAACAGAGATGAAAACGTGAGCAGGGATCAACTACAGTGGTAGAGGAAAAAATATTTCAGGCACAGGGATCTGCATGGTGTCATGCAAATGAGGGAAGTCATGCCTGATTCTAGAAGTGGCATTCACTGTCTGGGGAATCTGAAGAGTAAATGGGAAGAGAACATTCAGGCAGAGTAAGTTCTGTTGGAAACTTACTGGAAGTAGGTCCAGAAATGACTGAATTGTCTTCATCATGCCAGTGTCATGACCAGATTTGTATCTTTTTAAATTTAATAGAGGTTATTGAAGGGATGTGGCATCAGAACATTGTACAGCTTTAAAGTGTACATCATAGTAAATCAGCATCTGTATTTAGTACATTAAGTTTACACAGTCTGGCTCTCTAGATTTATCTTTTGGAAAGACCATGCTGGCTGCAGCAATTAGTATGGTATGACGGGGACAAGACAAGACACAAAGCAACAGTTACAAGGTCATATACTAGGAAACTGTATAATGCCAATGAAATACAATTTTGGCAAGTGTTAGGGTGGTGGCAAGGCAGGTGGCAAGGATGGGCATGTTTGAGAAGAACTGGTAAGTTAGAAACAACAGGCTTGTTAGTGGTAATGGGACTAGAGGCAGAAGGAGGGCCTGATCAGGATTGTTGGCCAGGACAAAGGGCAGAAAGTGGGTCTGTGCACTGACTGCAAGAAGAGGATCCAGTTCGTGGGGGGAGAGGATGAACTGAGTTTGAACTTGAATCTAAAGATGTGTGTCACAGTAAGGCAGAGACTCCCAATAACAGTTGTGTCTGAAACCAAGGAGCTATCCCTTTGACCGATGCGAATTGAACCCATGGGAGCAGGTGGGACCATCCAAGGGAAGAGCAGCAAGAATGTCCTAGAGAATCCTTGAAATACCTGGTTGCCATTAAGGAATAAGTAAAGGATGAAGATGCCATCAAGAGATTGAAAAGGCCAATAATGTAGAAGAAAAATGCAGAAGTGGAATCCCAATATCCTCAAAGAGAGATTTTCAAGGAGGGATGATCAGAAGAACCATCCTACACATTATGCAGTAATTCCTCTCAGATTAACACTAATAACAATTGAAAGTTTAAATGACAGGTTACTAGGAATAAATTCAACCCCCAGTCTTTCCATTTGCTCACCAATATCCTTTCAATCTGTTCATCAACATCATTTAGGGTACAATTATGGAAAATTCTAGAGGTCATGTCACCAATCTCCACTTCTTTTGTGCATACAAATTTTCCACAGAAATTTGCTAAATTGCTGGAAAGTGCTAGTCATATGGTATGTCTATAATTTCTCAGACTGGCCAAGTCATCACATATCATCACCGCCTGTCACTAGATGTACAGGACTAACTTAGCGCATCTATTCTCATTGATGCCCTTCTTAATCCCAGTCATCCCTGCTTTTTTTCTAGTTCACTAGATGCTTAGAGATGATTTCACTGTAAGTATTGATTGACGTCTGTGAAAACTTGCCCATTCAAGTTTGGAGAATTACAGAACCCAAGTCCATGTCTCCTCAGAATACATGTGCCAACCAAGCCTTGCGTGAAGGGAAAACATGGATTGTAGAGACAGGCTTAGATGAAATCCTAACCCTGACTCTAAGCTGCTGGGCTACCAGTATAAGCTATGGATCTTTAAATTATTCTTGTCCTCATTTCTTAACTGAAGATAAAAAAATCTATCTCAAAGAGTTCTGATGAGAACTAACTGATGCAGTGTGTGCACCTTCACCCAGGGCTAACACATCCATGGACCCTGAAAGAAATTCCAACGGTCCCCTGACTCTGGCACTTCTAAACACAATGCACAATCCCAAAGACAAGGGCTTCTTTTACCTGGTGTTGTCAGTCTCATAGTCACCATGAAGATCAAACTCAGATATGTCTTCGAAATGCTCTATGGGAGGACTAGCAATGACATTGGATTGAGAAGGGAAAGAGAAGATACTATAATATTAGGAAGCAGAGGTGGAGTGTTCATGAAAGTAGAGAAAACATGAGAAAAGCATATTTAGGACCTTGAACTCTGGTACTTAGTTTTAAGAGAATTCTTGCTGGGTGCTATGTCTGCTGTGTCTAAGAAGAAAGTATGTGGTGGGAGGTTCAGACATGGATAAAGGCAGGTGGTGGGAAAAGTTAAAAAAACACATAGGAAAGAACAGCAGGAAATTGAGTTTTATCAAGCTACTCAGCATCTTCATAATCTGGTTTACAGAAGCAGCACTGACACAGTTATAGGAAATCCACACTGTGGAGTCCAAAGGCTCTAATCGATAAAGACCTACTGCCCAGAGGCTTACAGCGAGAGTTGGATACATAAGATGGATCCACAAGTATAACAAAATGGTGTATGACAAGGTGGGCCATGGAGACAAAGGGTTCTGGGCGAGCCCTCTGGATTTGGACTGCTGATGAGAATCTTGGGTCCCATGATAACAATCTGTGTATACAGGTTTAACCAATCTCTGAATGAATTACTTAATCTCTCTGTGCTTCAAATTCCCTGGATTTGGGTAAAGATAGTGAGACAATTCTTTAAAACATTTATAACACTTTGCCAGGCATGTGGAGAAGCAGTCAATAATTGGTGGTTATTGTTATCATTGGCGCTTTTGGATAATTCACTTCATCCCGGAACATGATTCATTCTCCTGCCTATAAAGCTGTAAGATTGGACAAAAACAAAACAAAGCACTCACTAAAATCTCTGACCCTGAAAGTCTATGAGTCATACCTCTGAGGAGATGTCTACTTCAGAGCAGTGTCCCCATGGTGACATTCCAGCAAGGACCTCCTGGCGACATGATGTCAGCTGGTGAGTGTGAGACTTTGGTGGCAGCTAGTGTTCCAGAAAGGGATCTGGGAGAGAAGGCTGGACAGGTAGGTAGTGGTTAACTCAGAAACACAGCAAGTGATAACTCACTGATAAATTTATCCCAAAGGAAACAGGGAGTCACGGAAGAGTTTAAACAGGGAGGGAACATGGTTGATGGGAAAGTTCAGGATTTTCTGACTATGCTGTGCAGAAAAGATGGATCCAAAATATAGATTCTAAAGAAAACAAAGGAAGCAATTGCAATCCTTTACACCCGCTCTTCTGAAAAAGGTCTGAATTAAAGCAGGGTCAACAGGCACAGAAATGCTCAAGCCAGGTCTGTGACATCATCAGAGCACCAGACAGACTGTTGAGAGCCCTGCCACTGCCCGCTCTGGTGGAAGCAGGGCCCCCAGCCTCCATGTGCCCCTGCACAGAATTCACCAGCATGTCTGGATATGTGTGCACTAGGATTTTGCGAGTGGACAACACACAATAGGTGTGTCTTTGCTCTGTCTGGTTCCTTTCTGGTCTTAAAATAACTCACAATCCGCTAATCACAGCTGCACTTGCACAAAGAAATTGTCGTCTTGGACTTCAAAGGCAAACAGCTGAGAAGGAGAAAAAACAAACAAAATTGCAAGATCTGAAGTTTCATCTGGTGTGAGAGTAGTTTTTAGAAACCACTCCTGGCCCTGCACTCTTTCCTGTCTCACTGTAAAGCCCCTCACCATGGACCACCGTGTCAATGCTGCCTGAGAGCCTTTGAGGGTGGGGGGCGCTGTGCCCTCGTCACCACCTGCCACTGCCTCCGGGGGCAACCTTCCTCGTGACAAAAGCAAATACTAATTCTAATATGCAGTAAAGAAAACATGGGGGAGGAGGTGGCATAATGTGTGGAAAAGTTGAAGATTTAGATGCTTGAAGGTCACGGGCTTTATGGAAGAAGTCACAGGATGCTACTTTTCAAAGGTCAACAGGAAAAATATAAGATTCTCCTCCTGGCCTTCTCTGGCTGAAGAGTAATCGGATGCTGCAAACATCAATAAATCCTTGGGACAGCTTTCTACGGAGAATGTAAACCTTAATGTTATCTGATATCTGGGCTGTGCAAACTCCAGAGAGTCACAGAAAGTCTAATTCCAGGCAAGGAATCAGACCGGCGGATCTAATTGTAACACACACTTCTGACCATAGGCCCTGATCTTGGTGCGGTCATGGAAAGATGAATTGCAATTTATGTATTTTTTTAATTTGTAAAATGAAAGGGAAGACAGAGGTAGGGTGTTGACTGACAAAAACTGGAACCATAGAGGGGGGTTCCATTGGAGGAATTACCAGGCCTTGGGGGAGTGGGAGACAGGGCAGAACTTCAAAGAGGACCCTCCAGACAGACATCACCTCTTCTTGCCCTTTGGAGCCTCCGGCTGCCATGAGGAAAATCCAGGCTTCTGTGGTGGAAAAGGAATTGATGAAGACACTGCTACCCAGCACCAATGAAAACCTTCTCGTTTCCCCTGGAACAATTCTCATTTCCCAGCCAGGCACCCACACACCGAGCCCTCCTTCCTCTGAACAGTGACAGCACTGATGTTTGCCACTGGCACACAGCTCAGTCGTAGTTACTGTTGTGTTACTTTACTTTTCCTACCATCATAGCGCTGAGACACCTAGTAAACAGGCCAGCTGCTGAAGTCATCTTCAAATGGACGTCCAAACATGGCAGCAGGAAGTCTCCTGGAGAAGACCACTCACTGCCCGCACAGGTTGTCCTTCCCATCTTAGAACAGATAGGTCTGCTGGGAGGTAGAAGCTTGGGAACATGGTATCTGTTCCTGAGCCAGGTGTACGTGTTGCTACTTCTGGAAGATGAAACAAAAGATATGAAACTCTTTTACAGTGTTTGCGCTTTGACCCAGAAATTCCCCTTTTAGGAACTGATCTTCAAACATGAGTATGCATGGTTCCAACTGTGTGCTCCTCCAGGCAGACAGCGAGTGCATGAATTTCTCCCAAAGCCACATGCAGGGTCAGCTCGCTGGTAGCATGAAGTTTGTGGAGCTGGCAGACTGTGCACACAACCCAGAAAATCAGCAAATGAAAACTTGGGGATTTTCCTTCCCCTGGGACCCAGCAAGCATGTTCAGTCCCTTTAGGCCCCCCCCAGGGCTGAATGTTTAGCTAAAGCATGTTTATTGTGTTTGCTGATTTATAATGGTGCACATCTTCGCCTATGTAATGTTATCAGGCAATTTTACTGCAATAAAATTTCCAACAATAAAATGTGTTCATTGCAGAATGCTATAGAGGAAGTAGAGGAATCAATGAGATAGAGCTTTTATACCCATAGTTAAGCACAAGTTAAATGAATTAGTTTGTGTGTATCATGGAATATCATGTAACCTTCAAAGTAATATTAAATAAATACATGGAAATACGTGTCTGATTTTAGTGAAAAAAATAGGAACAGGGCACAAAGCAGTAGATCATGATGCTGAGAGGACAGAGTGCTGTGGCCCTCGGTGTTCATGAAAGAGCTAGGTCTGCCGCAGCATGAAATGCTGGGCAGCTTCTAAGGAACTTTAGGTAAGAGACTCCTCTCTGGGTCATGCATTTAGGATGGACTCCCGCTAATTTGAGGCTCCAGGTGAGAGTCTGAGTGTTACCAAGCTGGGCTTCTCCCTCCAGGAAACGTGCCACCTTACAAAGGTTTGAGATGAAAAAGGTGGGGTGAGGGGGTAAGGATTAATGTAGACATACAGAGGGTGCTTTTGAAGTCTTCTACTTCCTTCCAGAACGCTCTCCACATAGCAGGAGCCAGATATGCACATGGGGGCACATAAGACAGAGAGGCTGGAGCATGCAGCTCCCTGTAATCAGTTGTGCTGAGTTGAGTGACCTGGGCGATGACTGGTATTCACCTGAATTGCCTGGGTAATGTTAACCAGCAGCCAGAAGCATTCAGAGGAAGTCAAACCCACTCCAGATTGTGCCCTATAGCCAGACAAAAGCCTAGATTTATCCCAGGATGGATTTCCCCAGAGACCAGGCATCATAGCGTTAATACGTACTCCAACCCAGGAGGGAAGGCGGGATTGAATGCTGCCCCACAGTGCGCCCTGAATTACTCAGAGATCATCTTCTGGCTGTTGAAGGATTTCCAAACCCTCCTCCCACCATTGCCACCAACCTTTTCCTTTCAAAGAGACTAGTAAAAGCATCTGTAAATGCTTCAAAGGGGCAAACCCCACCGCCAACACATGACGCCATTATGGAATTCAAAAGGTCCTGGGAAGAGGCAAAACCACAGATTTGAAGGGGAATTTCTCATGAGGTGCAATCTTAGAGGCATGTGGTGAAATCTTCTGATGTGAACTCTTCAAAAGAGTAAAGTGTTGAATCTCCCCCTGGCAGGGTGAGCTGAGCTGCCAGAGACCCAGAGAGAGGGAAAAATGTTCTTTGTGATAGAGGAAAGGTTTGATAGATGACCAGATATAATGGTTCTGATTATTCTGCCCTTAGATCAGGAAAATAAAAATCCTAATGCTATTAATGGAACCATGACCAAAGGAAGTAAATGTAAAATATGGAGCTTAGGAGATACAACATGGGAAAGGACTGCTCACATGCAAAGTGCCCCTTCTTCTAAAAGCTTAGCAAGATGAATTTTTTCCCTCTCGGAGGTGGGGTTGAGAGGTTAAAGAGATAGCAAGTGCATAGTTAGACTAAAAAGCTTTCCATTAACACTGTTCATAAATTTTAATGCTTCAAATGAGGACAAATTAAGGTTATCCAAGAAATAGTGGTAACTGTCCTTATTTCCAGTAGAAATTTTTTGCTATAAAAATATGGAAAGGAGCAATGCCTACTTACCCAGGCTGCCTTAATTTTTCCTTCTAGGCTGATTCTGGAGAAACAAGCAAATGTGATTATGACAGCTTCTAACAATTTCAAGACATTGTGTCTCCAGCATATAAAATAAATCCTATTTTGGACTTCAGGTATCCACTACAGATTCAGTGCATGTGCTGTTTCTGAATTTCCTAACCCACCTTGACTGACCAGACAATAATTTGCAGAGAACACTGCCAAAAATTACAAAACGTTGCCTGAATCACTTCAGACATTGTTCATCAAGAACTAGTTTACCAGGACTGAAAACTGGAAAAAATGCAGTTTCACACAGCACAGAAAACTTCACATCATAACATAGACTCAAATTCTCCCATCTGTGAATCTAAATAGTTAATTGTT
The DNA here is from genome assembly GCA_004363575.1 of Solenodon paradoxus. NCBI lineage: Eukaryota > Metazoa > Chordata > Mammalia > Eulipotyphla > Solenodontidae > Solenodon > Solenodon paradoxus. Next base: position 59,064 of record RJWH01004908.1, on the reverse strand, counting down.
AAGCTTGTTATTAGGAAACCACCCAGGATAATAATCAATAATTTTAGCCACCCTCTGGTGGAGGGTGTGCTTTGAAAAATAGATTAAGATTCAGATACAATGTCAATACTCAAAAATGAACATAGCATTGTGAACATCAGTGCTAATAAACATCAACATGTTTTTTTAAAAAGAAACAGATATTTCAGTTCCTCTGCTGGATAAGAAAGTCAAAGCTCTCACTGAGCAATTAGGTACCTTTATTTAGGGGGGCTTGCAGATCTTTTTTTGTCTTGCTTTGTGATACAACACATGGCTAGAGACCAAGAGCATGGACTCGGGAGTCAGAGTTTGATTTTGTCTGATTTTCATTAGCTGTATGATCTTTGGAACTAGATATGCAATCGCACTGAAACTCAGCTGTCTCGTCTGTAAAATGGGTAATAATTACAATATTTCAGGAGATCAAAGCTTAATGTCTCTTGCTTAAAAAGGCTAGAACTAAGTGTAGAATGAGTGAATGAGTTCTGATAAGGGAGAGTAAAGGATACTAGCAGAAATACCTTAGTGCACTACTCATTCAAAACAATCCCCAGTTAGGGTTAGTTATCACAGTTAGAACCAAAGTTATACAATAAGAGATTAAAAGTACATAGTCATTATTCATATGCCACCTGGTCAGGTTCCTGAAAGAAGCTGCTCTGACGCACAGAGTAAATTTAGTAACCTTACCCTGACTGTCAATACCAGCTGCGTAAAATGATGACTGCCTTGTGTGCTGGCTCAGGACCGGGGGTTAAGTGCCATAAACCAGGTGCCCACTTCAGGCCTAGTAAACACTGCTGCTGTCTTGTCTTTCTCCACTCTTGTCTCCGTCACCATCGGAGGCTGGAGCTCAGAAGCTGCCCCAAGATCACTGGGTTTAACTCTCTTCCCTTCTCTGATGAGACAACTTGTCTCAACTTGTCTTGGAATCCACTCCCAGCATTTGCTCTGGGACTTCTGGCTCTTTCTGGAGAGATGTGACTAGAGATAGACGCACTCCAAGGATGGCTGTGGGCCAGATTCAAGATCACAGTCATAAGATGTCACAATAAGAAACAACATTGAACATCAGTGATCCAAATGTTCCATTTTCCATGAGTGACACTCAGGGGTTTACAGGAGACTTCGGGGTTCACAGAGGGTCCCTGAGGCATCAGTCCATTATGGGGACTGTCCAGTAATCAGCTGCATTCACAAAGGCTGCTGAATGGGGTCACTGGCAAAAGCATATGATCTACAGTGAGCCAATACCGAGAGCCCCAAAGCATAGTGCGTGCACTGAGAGAACGGGGAGTGTACGTGGGAGGGCAGAACAAGAGCAAACCTAGAATAAATAAACAAATTTACACTTTCTCTATAAAGGGATCAAGATGGGAAGAAGTTATTTTCCCAGGGAACTGTGTTTTCTCAGGGCTGCTGTAAGAAATACCACCAACTGGGTGACTTAAAGTTGCTGACATGCATTCTCTCATAGTTCTGAAGACCCAATTCCAAACCAATGTGTTGCCAAGGCCAGGCTCCCACTGAAGGCTCTAGGGAAGGATTCCTTCTTGGCTGCTACCACTCTGGTGGGCACTGGAGGTCACTTTCGCTCCTTGGCTTACAACAGCATGGCTCCAGTCTGCCTTTATGGTCACCCCATGTCTGCCGCTAGAAGTCTCTTATACAGGCACCGGTCATTGGATTAGGGACCATGGTGACCCAGCATGGTGTCATCTTAATTTAACAAATTACATATACAAATGGGGGGATTCAACCCAGCACAGGGACTGACTAACAAGATGTGGAAGGTGAGGTGGAGACCGTCTGCATTAATCCTAGATTGCCGGTTTGGGAAGTAGTCTCAATGGAAGAGGACAATAGAATTGAAGATAATTCTATCAATAGAGTTTATTTTGAGCCAGAAGTGAGCCATAAGGACCATCTAATTGTGGTGGGAAACAAAGCCTGCAAAGAGGCCTGGGGTGCAGAATACCTGTGCACTAGGGCAGGATAAGTCCTCCAAGATCTGAGGAGAGAGGGGAGGCACAAACTCATATTAACACCCCATTTCTGTCCCAGAACTATTGATTCACCATCATTTGAAGGATGGGGAATTTTGTCTCCCTTCTATCTTTCAACAAAATGTATAAGAGGAAAGGAAGCATGAAATACTGCCTGACATGGAGTATTCCCTAGTCTTTAGCCCGTCAATGAAGAGAGAAGTCAGTGACCCCTGGCAACCCTCCACTAGGCTTGGCAACTCCAACCCTAGCCCCAGTGAACCTCAGGGTACAGTGTGGACCGCACAGTGTGTTCAGATATGATGAGCGTGTTCACATCCAGAGTGGAGTCCTAACAAGAAGACAGTTTGTACAGTTCAGGATCTAAGCAATTCAAATAGCTCAGATGAAAGTTTGCACAGAGGAAACGCTGAAAACTCATGAAAGATTAAAAGGGCTATTTTGGAAGTTGGGAAGTGGATAAAAGTGTGATAACCAATTTAGCAGAGCAGAGAAGGCAGAAGCGGGCTTGCCTGGAAAGAAGGAAGCCATCAGTAAACAAGGACAGCAGAATGACGAGTTTCAGAAAACACAACTGCCAGTAAAGGGAAGAGGGGCAGCCAGCTTAACTGAAAGTCTGCTCAGGGTGACTACATCTCCCAGATCCTCTTCTCCTGCTCCTCTTCCTTGACAAAAGGCAAGACAAGATGGGAGAAATTCAGCTAGAGGACTTCTAGACTCAGGACACCAGACATAGCAGGAGGATGAGGAGTAAAGTAAGGAACTTAGAGGAAGGGAAAGTGAATGGAAGACATCAGATCAAAAGATGAGGCTCCCAGCCCCATTGCTCTCCAGAATTGACAGTACAAACATCTGCATTCATACTAGCAGATGAAATAACAGAAAAGTCTTCTTCTGAGAAATCAGCTCGTCTTAGAGATGCTCCTAGGGGTGACACTGGGCAGTCCATAGAAAAATAGCCAAACTCATCACTCTATGGTGATGCCCACCAACACATACAGCTCCAAATGCACTTTTCATAATTTTACTCCTAAATCTGGCAGATAATCAAAGATGACCAGACAGTGTAGGAAAGCTTCTGGCATGAAAAACAGAGATTAAAAGAAATAAAGAAACTCAGAGAAAAGGAGATCAGGCACCATGCAAAGGAATCTTTTTAACTATAATGAGTATCCTTAAGCCAAGCAATACTTTGCAGCTCTGAAAAGAACATAGGCTACTTTAGAAAGGATCACTGTAGGAGCAGCACAGAGCTCTTAGGAATTCAACTATTGTTTATAAATTTAAAAAATCAGTTTAATGCTTGTAAGATAAGTCAAAGCAATTTTCTACAAAGTAAAACCAAAAGAAAAAAGATATGAAAAAGAGGATAAAAAATTAGATGATCAACAGAGTGGTTCAATTTGCCTAATAAGAGACCTTAAAGAGAGGGCCTAGAGACAATGGTGGGAAAGAAATAAGCACAGAAATAATACAAGAAAATTTCCCCAAACAGAAGAACAAGAATTTTTGGACTGAAAGAATTCATCAAGTGCCTAAAAGAAAACATTTAAAAATTAAAAAGGAAGGAAAGTTCCTCCCTTAGACCTCACAGTTAAAAGAAGATTGCAGCAGCTTCTAGAGAAATGTAGTGATAACAACAATAAATAGGAACCAAAATATGCTTCTTGACAGCAACACTGGAAACATATAAACAATGGAGCAACAACTTCAAACCTTGAAGAACTCGTGTTTTCAAGTTGGAATTTGAGCTTCTGTGGGTTATCAGTCAACAGTAAAGAAGAGATATTTCCAGACTTGAAAGTCTCAGAGAGATTGATTCCCAAACAGATTGTGTCAGAAAGCCAACATGTTTCATGTATGTTATCAACTCAAGAAAATGACCCAGGAAGCGAAAGATCAAGTCTGGAAGAGGTGGAAGTTCTTAAATTGACAGTGAAGAGAGAGCCCCTATGGTGGTCACACGTACCATCTGGAGCACACAGCTGTCTCCCATCTCCAGAGCATGACCCCAGGACTGGTCACCCAAGAAAAGGTTCAAATGATATCTTTAATTAAAGAAAGGAATTTTATTGATTGATTAGAAAATTTGGAGAGGAGTTGGTGATACACAGCTTAGTAAGTTGATATTGAAAACAAAGTTTTTGCAGAAGGGCCTTGCAATCATCTGCAAACAAAAATCATAGCAATATAAATGCTGAATGTTCAAAAGTCATCATGTAAGTATATTAAGAAGATGGGGGAAAGGGGTCATGGAGACGGGTAGGGATTTGTCTAAGAGGGCTAAATGCTGATCTTCCATGGGGGTGGGCAGGAATGAAGTCAATGTATAGTCTCAACAATTGTGTATGATTTAGAATCTGTGGCTAAATAACCCCAAAATGATCTAAAATGGTGGCAGTAGGAAGCTGTAGGCCTGGGGAAAGGGATGGTGAAAGGATTGCATGTTTTTAAATTTAAACCTCTCAGTAATATTTGACATCTAAACTATATGCATGTGATATTTGATATAATTTAAAGTAAAAGAAAAGGGGAGAGAATTCCATTTTCAGGTCCAAGAAGGGAGAACAAGTTAAAGACAGACTCATTGGAACAAGTCCCAGGCAGACTCTGTCACCGGAAGAGGTGGAAACGTGTAAAGACATATTCATTTGGACTTTGGCTTGAGGAGCTGGGAACTGACACTGAAGAGGAGAGGTAATGATCCCTAGAGTTATAAGGAGGACATTATTTCTGCTGTCCCTATTCTTGCCCAATACCATCTACGACTCATTTTGATGCAAGTTTCAGACACAAAGTCCATAGGTTCGTCTCAGAGTTAGAAAGAAAGAAGGATGGTTTCATCACTTCATAATGGAGTCTCAGCCACATGCAGTTGGCATCAAACTAATGAGGCTCATCCCAGCTTTGTGAGAGGATTGTTCTCAAGAAATAATACTCAAGACAAATAAACTCAAGACAAATACAAATTTAGAAGGAATAAAAATAGCATTTACTGCTGAAAACTTGCAAGACAAAAAAAAGTGCATCTTTATGATGCCAAGAACACGTTTCGAGCCACAGAGCAGCCATCAATTATTGATGCCCTATGTTGTACATGTCCAAGGGCTGCCAAAGGGCTCTCTACCCGTTATCTTACGTGTCAGCTTGTTCCTTTGTAGTGAGAACAGGAGGTCTCCATGATGAAGAGAAACCAGAAAAGGCACACACCCAGGCTTTGCTCCACAGTTTCAGACATGAAGTCTCCAGTCTCCAGTTAAGGACTCATGAGTCGGTGATGTTTTACAGCTCTCCAGGCAAGTCTGTGGATGCCACCAGGCTTGACATCACAGTTCAGGTCATATTGTAACTATGTGTCAATTAATTATTGCTATCAGTCAACTAAAGTACCATCCTACAAAGTAATTCTTTCCACTTTTTTTTCTGCTGTGTTCTTTATAATCTGCCTTTATGTGTAGTGTTAGTGTTGGTTTTGTCTTTAAAAAAAAAACAAAAGCATGTATAACAGAATAATTTAAATTGTGATATTACATATAAATGAAACAGGCCTGTTTACAATATTTTTTAGATTCTATTTTAAAATCTGGCACTAAATTTTTTTGTTATAAAATTCCTTCAGGATGATTAACAAATAAACCAAAGCTTAAAAAGGAAAAAAGAAGAGGGGAAGTAAATATAAAAGAAAAATAGAATAACATGTAAACCTTTTCCACCACATGAACCCATTGCCCAGCCCCTCAGCTCTAGCGAGATCACCCTGGCTGTCATAGTCCAAAAGTTTATATAAATTTTATTTTTATCAATTTACTTGCTTTGCTTCTCTGCCAAATACAGGTGCGATCATTCAATATTTATCAATATTCTTCTTTTGACTCACTTTACTGAGCAAAAATTATCCTCACGTTGTCTCCAAGTCATGGCCAGTGGCAAAACTTCACCTTATATAGCTGAGTGGTATTTCAATGTGTGTGTTTGTGTGTGCATTTGTGCCTGTAATATATTGTAAGCTGGTAAATACAATGCATAACATTATAATATATTGGATTGCATTATATTACATTATGTATACATGCATTTTCGTTATTGCCTACCAACTCATAAGGTATCTGTTTTAAAATTTTACTTGGTAGAATTTTAAGAAAAAAAATTATGTGTATACCAGATCTTCCTTATTCACTTTTTAAGAACAACAGCTCATTTCCCACAACTAAAGTGACAAGCTTCCTGCAAAGAACCTGATTTTTAGCTGGAGTCCAATGAGCAGGTGTGAGGTGGTGCCTTGGAAGGGTGTGGATTAAAATCTGGTACACCTAGATCCAAACTCTGGTTACACAGTTCAGGTGATCGTGACATTGGCAATATGATGCACCTTCCAAGACTTTTCTGGGAAACCAGATTAAAAAACATATCTAAAATAGCTACTACAGTTTTGGACCAGAATTATGTCCAAAATAATATTCATTTCCTCCCCCCGCCTCCAGTGACATCATCTACTATATTTTGTCTGCTTCTTTTTTCCCTCTTCACTTGGATAACCTTCCTATTGTGGTAAGTACCCTTTTTTCCCCTCCTGACCTCTTTAACCCAGTTAGCAATATACAACTTTTTCCCCCAGCCTCAGGGAAAACATCCTTAGAAAAAGATTTCTTCATGAATCCCAACATTACTTATAGATGATTTGTGTCATTTAAAATTAATCCTTTTTGAAGTCTTCTCTCGAATGAAAGTTTTATAGTTTGACTTTGCTAAAATAGAGTAACCATGCGGTGACTGGCTTAGGTTCTTTTTTCTGATTGTATTCTCAGACATAATTCTACGTCACTATCACATAGTGGCTCCTCCTGATCATTCCCACGGTTATCCTCGTCCATCGCATATTGTATGATGACTGCATGTCCTAAGGTTGTCAAGACAGATTTAATATTGGGTCGTTTTGCTCTTTTTAATAATTAATGACTATGAAATGGGTAGCTAAAGGAGATTTAGTTATTATACCTTCATATGCTTTTTACATGAATCATTCATCTACTTTTTGTGTTAAGGAATTATGCACTATGCTATTTTTATAATATATGATTTCATTCATCTCAGAATCTTAAAGGGATATAAAATTAGATAATGATTACTTGGCATATAATGAATTTTCTTAATAGAAACGAATAGATTTACATAAAATTGGAACTGTCTTAGAAAATCTGGGACATATGGTCACAATAAATATAGCTCCCTTCCTTTGAGAATTAGGAAGTAGTCGTTATAATGACCTCATGTTCATTGGAGAAACTTATCAGGAAATTGCAGTATAACTGTATTGTGTAGAGAAATTCACTTGGTTAAAGAGCAACCTAATATAACAAAAATATTTAGTACTGATGGCTAAATAATTTAAATGCATTCATCAACAATAGACTACTCAGGGTTCCCCAGATTGGTTAGGAGGAGCCTTGAGTAACTTTTGCTCATTGCTTTACTTGTTTGAGTTGGTGCTGCATACACTGAAAAATAATCAAAATTGCAAATCTAAGGCGGCCATAAACAAGTAGAAAAAAATGACAAAACAGAAAGATTTCTTGTGTGAAAATGTTTAAAGGATCAGTTTGATGGACCAGCAACCAGGTCAACAAGTATAGACCCTTGTCAATTCACATTATCAGATTTCTCAGCTTACCAATTTCATCTCTGCCCAAAGTTCATCTCAGGGACACCTGACACATTCTCCCTTGTAACAGCATACACTAAGTGCAGTGCCATAAAAGGCACATTCTTTATCACCCACTCAAACAAAGCGTGTGCCTGGAGCTGTCTTGCATTGTCGTCTCATTGCTGAGGATCAGTATCTAGTGTGTGCATAGTCCTGTTCCAGGAAGACGGAAGACACTTACTGGCCAATTTCTGAAGTGTAAATTCTTCCACCATCACTGATTTCAAGATGCCAACTGTTTAACAATTGCTTTTGGAAATGAGTACAAGCTGTCTCCTGAACATCACTGTTACCTGACTCAATCCTTAAAACAGCCAGGCATACAACTGCTAATAACACCATTGTATGGATGAAGAAGAAACTGAGGCAGAGAGACATGAATGATGTTGTCCAAGATCACACAGCTGATAAGTGGTCAGGTTGGGTTTTGAGTACAGATTCTCCTAAACTCACAATCTATTCATTCAACAAGTATTTGTAAGAGCAAAATATATTTTACATGGCAAACGACAAAAATAAATTCTTTTAGTGCTTATAGGCTGGCATACATCAGCCCACTCCCATCAAACATTCCAGTCTCCGATTCCTGCATTGCAAGCATAGCTCACCCGGGAACACGTGCAATGGGACAAGCAACACACTCCAGCAGACGATGACCTGCCATTCTCCTGCCACCAGGTATGGCTGTTACCTCAACTTAGTGATGCCTCCTCAGCACAGTGCAGGATCAACTGGTTGTAAGAAAACACAAGGAACCTTTGGACTGCTCACCACATGCTGACAAGAAAGTTGCCAGAATGACCATTACTTAACCAAGGAAAGAATGCTTTAGAATCTAGTTTTCCTGGCTTCAACTTAGGTGTCTTTCAGGTCTGTCTGATCACCTGACCCATGAGGTTCCAGAGTCTCCTGGGTGGTCAGCATCCTCCTGCGCTGTCCCCACAGATGCCTGGACACCGATTCAGAGCTTCAGTCTTTGGAATCTTTGCAATAGTTATTTCAAGAATATTTTCCCAGAGCCCCTCTGTCCACTTAAACAAGCCCTCCAGGGACTATTCCTGATTCCAAGCCCCTTGTAGCTGATTCTCTACTCAGGCAATTCTTCAGCCTCCATCAGATTTTCTTTCCATGGTGCCCAGTTTTCCAAGACTCTCAGAAAATGGCCCTTTCCAATCAGTGATTGGAAAGTCACCTGCCTATTCCACCTCAGTAAAAATATTAGCACATACAAATCTGCCTTGTGGCTTGACAGAATATGGAAAAAACATGAGGGAAAGTGATGTAAGCCAACATTTATTCCATTTATTTACCTGCGAAATGAAAATGGAAGAATATGAGACATTTATCTCCAAGGTTCTTAGGAGAGTCACACAAAATCCTTATCGGAATGTAGTGTAAAATGTTGTTATTTATATTTTACAGTGCAGTCTAAAAAAGGTATAACTCTATTACTGATCCCTCCATATCTGGGAAGAACATCTTTCTAAATAAGATGAAAAGTGGTTTTCTCTGTAACTATTACCTTTTCATCACATGCTTTTCATAATTATGTTCTGTCAACCCTTCTGTGCACCAATTTTGATGACACACATACACTGTTCCAGGCACTGTACTGGGCCCTGATGCCCAAAGTTGACTGAGACATGCTTCCAGTCTTGCTTGACTAAATTTGCAATTGAACAGGTGGTCTGCCCAGAAAACCTTCCTAACTTTGCAGTTAGAGAAGTGCCCTGAGTGTTAAAGGAATCGGGGTATCTCAACCATGAGCTGCTAAAGAGGTTCCCCTGCTCCAATTTCTGAAGAAGGATGTCTCAACCCAGGATTCTCAACAGCTGGGGATCATGGAAATGACTGGAGACCCACATCAAACCACACTCGTTGTGGTTCTACCTGGATACGCTGTTTTATTTATCATGGACAAAGCTGGATATTAATTAGTAGATAGATATTAATCATCTCCACAGGTGATTCTCTACAAGGCAACTACAAGCTATGTTTCTCTGATTTTTCTCCAACGTTAGACACTGTATTCATAGCTATTAAACATATTACATCTACTCCTCATTGGTTGGAGACTCTGGAGGGTATCTAGATACTAGAAATAAAGCTACCATGGACCCAGGCTCCATTTTATTCACTTTTTTTCATTTTCAGTTTTAGAACCTCTCAAAATTAGTCAAGTTTGATTTTTTTTTTCAAATAAACTTAGAACTGTTGAATGTATCTCATTCTTTCTTTCATTTACTCATAAGCTGAAGCTCAAACTTTAGGCCAACTGCATTTTTGCTGAGGTCTGAAATTTTGTAAACAGTATAATATGGATTTCTCTTTTTATTAGTGTAGATAGCATAGTTCCAGCCAAACTAATATCCAAATAAACAATTTATGGGAGACTCTAAGAGCTCATCTCAGAATTCCATCATAACAGAGACCATAATTGTAAGATTTTATCCACAGATCATGCTGTGTTTATTCAGTCAACAAAACAATGAGTGTCACTGAAACAGCAGCACCTGGAGGCTCCTATACATTGATGTAGTCCCACTCAGAGATGACAGCTTGAGAAATGGAGTAAAGTGCAGTACCAGACAAAGGAAAATTTATATTCACAGAACCTGAGAAAGTCCACCTTGTCATCCTACCAATGAAGAAACTGAGTCAATCAGAGGGCAGTTGATTAAACTGAAACATTCAGATGAAGGCAAATCCGGCACCATAAATTCGGTTTCTGTCCTAAGTCTTCCACCAGTCTAAAGTACCCTGGTAGACAATAGAGTCACATTTCTATGATAAAATACACATTTCTTTATGCATAATCAAATTATGGGCAGGAATAAGTTACTTTTATTCAAAAATAAAATATATGCAAAAATCCATATGCCCTATGTAAACAATTATATAAACAAATATTTCTGTATGAACAATAATCTGGTGGTAAATAGAAATAGTCAAATAAAACTTCCAAATCTTCTATAGTCTAGTGTCAGTACTTTGGGAGTAGATTGAGATACTTCTACTCCATATTCAGATCTGAGTAATGAGGAAAAATTATTCCCCTATCATATCAACATAGAGTAAGTCAAAGGAGAACTATGCAGAAATACTGGCAAAAGAAGAAGGAAAAGAGAGAGGGAGGAAGGGAAGGAAGGAAGGAAGGAAGGAAGGAAGGAAGGAAGGAAAGGAAAGAAGGGAAGGAAGGAAGGAAAGAAGGAAATGTTAATTAGATCCATAAAATTTTACCTCCATCTGATTGAATGTACTAAAATATCTAAAGAATTAACAATAATCTTCATAAACCTCAACCCCTATAGCAAGAGTTCCTCCAAGGTGAGGATTTCTTAGGTTCATGCCATTCAGCATTTGATTCATTTTTTCAGCTGACTTTCCCTCGGAAGCTACGCTCTGGTTACTATGATTTGCCTCCCAAGAATTGTGTCCAGAGGGGAGAGTGGGCTGGTCACACGAGCTCATGGATTCTGTAGGTTATGATGGATGAGATGCTTAAATTTTTCTTGGTAACATTTTTTACTATGAGATGCTGAAATCATGAAAAATGTACAGGGAAAAATACAAAAATCTTATATACCCAACACTAAACTTTAAAAAATCAGGCCATATTTGTGTTTTCTTTGAATTTCTTTTTGGATAATATATAAAATATTAAGATTAGTATGAAATCCCTCTTTGGATCTCCCCCCAAGAGATATCTCTACCTCACTTTTTATGGAAATTATTCTGACTTTGATGCTGGTTATTCCTATGCATATCTGATTTTATACTGACATATAAATTTTTTTCTATTTTAAGCATTATAGAGAGACTGTTATATGGCACATGTTCTATTTCATCTGCTTTTTTCTATTAAAATTATTTTTCTGAGATTTCTCCATGTTATTACAATGACACTCCAATGACTTTACCAAATGGGGCATAATGATACGTTCCTTCTTTATTCAGAAATCCACTGCTGGACATTTTCCATGTTTTCAATATTTCACTCTTTCAAATAATGGTGCCGTGAATATCCTTAAGCAAATTTGTAGCAATTTTTCCATGATATACACTAGAAGTAGAAATGCTTATTGATGGGTATGTGGGCATTCTGTTTTTGCTGGTTATCAGTGTGCCTACAAGTCAGGTCCAATATTGCTATCAAGTCTCCATTATTGGTCATAAACTATGAATTTGTTTTCTTATCTCTGGGGGGATTATCGCCTTATCCTTCACTTTGGTAGCTTAAAACCAGCTATGTGAGGAACATTTATACTCAGGAAACACACAAATGTTACAAATTAAGGATTTTTAAGTAAAACCCAGTTGTTAAGCATTTATCATCTCATCATTTCATAAATACAAATAAATGAATGTATATATGTTTATATAGAAACATGCTATTTTTGCTTTCACTCCCCTAATTATCTTTTAAAGAATTCTCTTTTAGATAGCAGAAGTGTGTTTTATATTTACCCCAAAACAGAGAATTTCTCGTGCTCTTTCTGCAGATCATTGCGTAGATACCTATCTGATATCTTTTTCCTTTTGCTTGGAAGTATTAGTCAACATTTCTTATAATTCAAGTCTTCTGTTGATTTATTCTTTCGTTTTATTTTTTACTTAGAACAAAAGTCTTTATTGTGCCTTTCTTTTTGAAAGATAATTCATTCAGCATGGAATTCTAGAATTATAAGTTTTGTATTTTATGTTTCCTTTTAGTCATTTAAAGATATTGCTCCACTGTTTTCTAGTTTACATTGTTTTTGATAAGAATCTGTTGTCATTCTCTCAGTGATTCCCTGTACATAATATGTCATTTTTTACCTTTAGCTTGTTTTTAAATTTTTTCTTTATTACTGGTTTTAAGCAATTTGATTATAATGTCTTGAAGTTTTCTTCACATTCCTTCTGTCTGAGATTTTTGAGATTCTTTAAGGTGTAGATTTGTAGTCTTACTCAAATTTGAAAATTCTCAGCCTATATATGCTTAAATATTTATCATTTCTCCACTTCATATGAAGATGACAATTAAATTGCCCACATATTTGTCCAATTGGAGTTACATCACAGCTCTCTGATAACTCTACTTATTTATTTTTCATTCATGTTTAAGTTTAGATAGTTTCCATTACTATGCTTTTAAGTTCATTGATCTTTTCTTCTACGGTGTCTAATATTCTGTTTTTCCTGCCTATCATATTTCTCATCATCAACATTGTGTTTTCCAAGAAATTCAAGTTGAGGCCTTTACATCTTTCTCTTTAGTATGTTTTTATTTTGTTGCACCTTATTAAATATATGTAACATCGTTATAATGTTTTATTTTCCTGTCCACTCATTCTAGTCTTTTAATTCATTTTTCTCCCTACATAGGTTATATATTCCTACTTCTTGTGTACTTGGAAATTTCATATTGGTTATAAAAATTCTTGTGTGGTGGATTCTGTCTATTGTATGATTCCTGTAAACATTTTGACCTTGTCCTAAGAGAGAGAGTTGTTTGGAAGTAGCTTGATCATTTTGAGATTTGCTCTCACAAATCATTAGACCAAGCTCTAAGCAGAACCGTCTCCATTTAGTGCTTTAGTGTGTTCAGGCAACAGTCTGTGAATTCCAAGTTTTCCAATCTTCATACAGAACAGTTCTAACTAGATATCCTGTGAGCTTTGAGGATTGCTCTTTTTTCCCTCTCTTCAGTTGGTCGATTATTCACTCTACTTGGGCCAGTTTCCTCACATATATGTGAGGATCAGATTTTGGACTAAGACTAGAGAGGGGCTCCTCTTCTCTGGAGGCCTTTCTTCAGGCAGCTTTCTGTTCTCTGCCCAGTGAGCTCTACTACCTTGGTCAATGTGGACTTCTGCCTTCATCTCCTCCACTCAGGGAATCCTCTCTGGGGGTATTCAGCAGGGTGTATCCATACAATTGTGCCTATTTTTTGCCCCTCCCTCACTGTCACACAATCCCTGGTGTGCAATATATGAAAACAACTGTTTCACATATTTTTTCAAGTTTAATTCAGTTTCTTTCAATAGAGAAAAGTCCATCCTTGTTACTATGTCTTGCCGAGTGTGGAAGTATCAGTGCTGTCTTCAGACAATCAAGTTCTTTATTATAAATTGTCTTTAGATTTTATGCCTAGTGTCATGGGCTGCTAAGTGTGACTCTGTCCCTGAAATTTAGACTGTTGTTTTTCTGTGTTCTATATCTATACATTCTGATCTCTAGTTACTGTAGTATTAGTAAGGAACCTCTCTTTAAATAAAGAACTTTTCAGATTGCCAAGGTGGAGATTTCATCTGAGAGGAGATGAAGTCCTCATTAACAGACCTGTCTGACCTCAAGAATCCTTGAAAACAATCTTAATTTGATTTATTCAGTCTGAAGCACAGAATCAGCATTGGAATGATTTAATTGGAATTTTCTCTTCCCAAAGCACAGAACTAAATGAATTTGTTTACCTCTTCTCTTCACAGGAAGTAAGAGAAGTTCTGTCTGAGACATGACATCCTCAACTCCTTTTAAATTGGTCTTAAGTTCAGGTCAATGGAACGGACTTGGAAATTCTGTGACTTATTTGTCTCCCCTAGTCTTATCCATCTACACTCTGTATACTCTGACATCTGTCTGACATCTAGAAGATAAGGACGTTTGAATTATGGTTTGTTTTCATCAAAGATATATATACATACATACATGTAGCATATAGTCAAAAAGTCGTTATGTTAGAAAAAAAATGCGTGGTTTCCCCCATCTCTTTTTTTCCTAGCTCCAAGGAGGTTCTTTTTAATCTTCTTACTAGATTTTGGACATTTACCTCTGAATCTCTAAATTATGCATCTATATTGCTATGTTTTTCATCTTTATTTAGTTTTATTCATTATCAGTCATCTCCTAACATAGAATATGCATATTAACTCTCTTTTTTACCCATTGTCCCTGCAGCATTGCCAGATCCAAGTAGATTTCATCACACTGTGTCCTCTCCGTCAATACTCTGGAGAATTCACTCCCACCTTGAATGTCCCCCCAGGACTAACAGAATACAGTGACCCTGATCAGCCCTCCACATATCTCTCCCATTTCATCCTCTCAATATAGATATATTAATGTATACTAGATCATTATTAGTTATTTGTATCACTTCATCAGTATAAATGTTGGTCATATAGTGAAATGATCAGTTTTTATTTCCTATACATTTTTTTTCTTTTACCAGAATTGATACATTTTTGCTTCCTTTTTCATGTACTTACTAAATCTTTCAGCTTCATAATCTCTGCTTCTCATAAAAATGATCCCAATGCATCAAGTATTGTTGTGAACATCGTTTTGAAAGGCTCTCCTGCTTCCCGCTCCAACTTGACCTGATGCCGTCACACTGGTCGTCATGTCTTATTGGGGTCACCCCAGTCCTCATACTGGGGTGGCTTCATGTCATTTCACATCTTACTTTTGTTTCTTTCTCTCAGGTTTGCTCATTTCTTAGTTTCTCTCTTTTTTGATAGAGTATATCTATCTTCCAGTGACTTCCAGAGACAGGTTGTCTAAAAGGTAAAGCTTTTGTGAAATTACACATTGGAAACCACACATCTTATGTCCTTGTGTCTTTGTCCTTCTTACTGTGACTTGCAGCTCCTGTCATCAAGAAGTGAAGTCCAGCTCCCTCCTCTTAAATCACTCCTGGTCCTGTGACTCACTTTGTCCAATAAAGTGCAGCAGAAATGGCAGTGCAGATCCAAGCCTCGCTCGACTGATGTCCAACACGATTCCCTCACTGTCTTGGAACCGTGTCCAGCACCACATGGACAAACTTTGGTCTGTTGGAAAATGAGAAACCCCTAAGAAGAGGGTGCATGCCAGCTGAAAACCTCCTGGACCCAGGGCCGCCAGTGCAGGAGAGAACCCAGCTAACACCTTAGGAAAGCCGCCCGACTGAGCTCAGCACAGATTCCGACCCACTGAGTGAGGAGCTAAACGGTTGTCTATGACGCTGAGTGTGGGTGGGTTGTTATCCAGAAAAGACAAAGCATCAGCGTTTCTGAAGAATGTGATTCAAAAGATGCACAGAGCTCAACTCTTGAACAGCCTCAGAAAAGAGCCTCACCCTGTCAGAAATAGAACGGTCCATCAACATCATTTGTTTAAACTTGTTGGCTATGCACTTGAACATCACCGGCATAAACAATGGATGTGCAAGTTTTGAACTTCATAGTGTTCTTATTACAAAACTACGCTCCCCAAAAGATAGCAAATCAATTTCATAGTCAGCGTTCACGCAGCAGTAGACAATTTATCCTGACACTTGATACCTGCTGGCTACTGTTCCCAATTAGAACAGATGCTGAAGAGCACGTCTGTGGAAACAGAGAACTGGCCGTGTGCACTCAGCCTCATTAAGATTCCAGCGGCGTGTTAGCATGGCTCAGAGCGTCACCAAATCCCTCCTATTAGCAGACATTCACCTCCTACTTTCATTTCTGTTAACTTTTTACCCATACCAACAACGTGGTCCTTTTGGAAATGTTACTAGATCTGCCTGCTGTCAATAAGAAAAAAGAGCAAAATGCATGAAGACATGAGAATGAAGAAAACGTGCTCTAGGCAAAGCAAGCATGATAAGTATGTATGATCACAAGCTCAGACCAGGTCTTAGGACAAGATGCTCGACTTAGCCAGCTTTCTCCAGCACTTCAGAAAAACACAAATGCAGAGAAGCGTCAGCAGTGGCTCAGAAATGACTCGCTTCGGGGTGGCGCTGTTAGTGCTTGAGACCAATGTGGCCACCACATGGCGTTCAAAGGTAGGGGAGCTGTACCAGCTCTAAGAGAGGGGGGAAGGGAAGAGATAAAAGAACAAGGTAGCCTTATAAATGTCACCTACTCATTTCCTCAAGTCCAGAAAAGTATCTTGTAAGATAACTGGAATTGAAGTAGCCCCTAAAGTTGCTCATCAAATCCTTTCCATAACGATTCTTCATGTTTCCTTAGTGGAACATAAGTGCATTGTTTAGATATCACTAACTATCTCTCTATGTCAATAAAATGCAATGGCAAATGATTCTTCTCTTTCCTTTATTCTTTAGTTGGGTCCATTATCAAGTTCCTTCTGCAGCCCGTAAAAATACTGTGAAGGTCATGAGGGATTATCCACATGAATTATTGGTGGAGAGAGAGGAGAGTTCACTAACTATAAAGAAGAGATGGAGTAATGCTAGGAACCAGCAGAATTGCCTCAGAAAGACACACATGCTCACAGCATCCTTAGCTTACTGGATAGACTCCTAACTTTGTTACTTCCAAATGTGAGTAATTAGGACGCACATAGTCAACAATGACACATTCTTAATCATACATGCATTTAACAAACTTTCAAAAATAGTTATTGAACAACCCTATGTGTTATGAACTCGGAAATGAAACAATAGATATAATCCTTGACTTCATAGGTGTGAAAACCAGTGAGGGCACAAAATAAATGGGCATGAGTTGCAAAGGACAGAGAGCCCTCTGTGCACATAGAAAGGGCACTTCACCTGGGTAAAAGGGTTGGGAAAGCTTCCTCAGTGAGAGATTATCCAAACAGAGATGTGAGGCATGAGTGAAGATTCAGGAAACAGGCAGCATGAGTCATACGTGCAAATGTCCAGGGGTTAGAACTCACGGGTTCTGTGAAGAAGCAGGAGGCAATGATACTAAGACTGAAGTGAGAGGAGTAAGAGGTGATGAAGGTTTAAGGGTGTGATTAAAACTCAAGAAAAGCACAAATGGGCTGGCTGGCAGGGAAATAGTAAGAGAGGGTTTTCTATCCTGTAGGCTGGAGTCAGCTGGTCATGGAGTACTTACCAAGGAATTTCAGAAGTCTCGGTAAATAGCTAGGCTCAGATATTTTTGTGTGAAGTTACTACTTTTTAATCTTTACTTTCTTTGGATGCTATTTCTAAATTCAAATTTCTCCCTTTTTATGTCTGGGAATCATAGACTTGTTTTCACATGTGGGCTAAGTCTTTGTTTCCAGATGCAATGAAGGAGCATGTAAATAATGAACAGATGCAAGACTTTCTACTACGGCATGAAAATAATTATTTGGGCAGTGACCGTAGAAACAATGTAAGGAAGAAAGAATATTCTATTACATTGCTGAAATGCCATTCTTATGCACACATAAAATATACCTTTTCTGAAAAGAACTGAGGCTTTAAGATCTGTTATAAATCTGGGTTCAAATCCAATACCAGATCCCTATTCTCTAAAAATGGGGAAATAATATCTTTCAAAGTTCATATGATGAGCAAAATTAATACAAAATCTTAAAAAATGATCAGTAACAGTAATAATAAACCCAGTAACTTAAAGTTATTTATATTATCTTCTTCATCAGTATCATCACCGTCATCCTTACTGACACCTCATTGTCCTAGAAATCTGTCAATTGTGTCAGTAAGTAGCTGTGTGACCCTTAGGCAAACTACGGTTTTTATGTAAAGTCAGGTGCAAATTCATATACGAATAGGCATATAGCAATGTGAATTATAAAGCAATTTAAAAAAGAAAACAAGTGAATCAACATAAATAGAGTTTCTCTGAGTAGAAAAATTCTAAAGATTGTCAAAGATATTAAAAAACATGGTATCGATTTCCAATGAGAATCCTGTCAGTATTTAATTAGTTAATATTAATTTTGATACTTCAGCATCTTTCTAAACATAGAACTTTGGCTAAAGTCAATATGAATTTCTTTTTATTGCCATTTTCCAAATTTATAATATAGTAACTATATTTCAAACCTCATTGCTAGGACAAGTCCTGTTTTTTTAATTTTTATTTTGCTTTCAATATAAGTCCTTGTGACTTCTCAGAGTAGAAAAAAGAATCCTCCAATGGACTTGTGTCCTCATAAGTACAAAGAAAACAAAAGGGAAAAAAAATTGTCCAAATGTGAAGTAGAAAAATGTATACTTCTAGATATTTTTTTTTGAAAGTTGAAAAACCATTTAACTAAAATATATTCTGACCTGGATATGAGGAAGTTTTGAATTTAAATGTGCTTAACTGTTTGTGAAAGTGTCCAGAGTACTCAACATCAGAGGTGATGCAAGGATTGGACTCTTCTAGAAGCATAACATTTTCAGGGTAAATTTCAACCAAATTAAATACCGATGCACATTTATGTACATTCTGCTTTTATGAATGTCCCTAATATGCCCTGTGGGGGGGGGGGGGGAACAGCTGTAGAAAACACATTTGCATGTGTGTGGGCAAACGTTCACTCTGTATGTTTGATGTTCATTCAAGATCGCAAGACGAATTTACCCTGCCGGTCATGTCGCTGTGTGTTAGCACACGAGGGAGAAGCACAGACGCTTAAATGAGCTGTCTCTGTTGACTTCACATGTTTGTAGTGCATAAATTACACATTTAATGTATTCTTTCATAATTATAAATAAGCAAAGCTTAACTGATAAACCTACATGACAAGGGAAGAAAGGAGTTAGCAGGGTGATAGCCAAGGACACTAAGACTGGTGGGGAAGGCGGTATGAAATAAACACAAACTGAGGCGCAAATTCAGTATCCTAAAAGGCATGCAATAATGTGAATTAATAATACAACTGAAAAGAGAAACCAAATACATCTATATAAACAATTTCGTACCAACTTAAAGCAGCTTGTTATGAAGATGAGACAAAAAGAATAAGCAGCTAATGTGACATTTTATAACTTGAAAACGTTTCTGTTAGGATTCTAAGGCTTGTCTAATTCTGTCAACATTCGTTCATAGTTTATGGAACTACGATGTGAGATGCTCCGCTAAAGTTCTGCGTGTATTTAAGCCTCCGAGACTCACTCTCCGTCTCTGAGATTGACAGTATCAGCCTCAATCTCACAGAGGAAACTGAAACCGCAGGAGATGAAGTGTCTTAACCAAGGTCCCATCATTGGAAGGTGAGCCTGGGATTTGAATCGTGTTCTTAACCGTGACCAAACACCTCATGACAGGCCCTTCGTTCATGCTTTGCATTGAGGGCTGCAATCTAGTTGTACCTGGACGAAATTTCATAAACTGTTGAGAGCTTCAAGAAGAAAACGGTACCAACAATCTATTGTCCCAATGCTGTCAGACCAATGCTGATCGGCCACTTCCTCTCACACAGTTTCACAAATTGCTACCTGATGCCAGCAAGAGTTTCCTTCACCGAAATCCTTCCGCCAGCGTCACTGGGGGTGCAGGATGGATGTAGAGAATGCAAGTCAGACATCCTCATGCTGGTAAAGCCAAGGAGGACTCACAGTGTGATAAACTAATTGTTTCTACAACCCCAGTGGTCTAATGACAACACCCGACACACAATCTCCAGGGTTTGTCTTACAAAAGCCCACAAAATGGTGCCCTCAATGGTCAATAACGAATGCTACTAAAGGCAGAATCCGAATTAGTACCCTTTGAATGAAAGTGGTGGAAAAGTCAGTTAATGTTGAGTATGTGCATATACATATTACACATAGAATAGATATGGAGATATAAATTATAACCTTTTCAAGAGTTTTCAGTCTTCAAATTTCAAGATGGCCTACCTACCTGAAACCAAATTTCTTTAAGAAAACATCTTAGACCCTATAAATTGCTAGTGCAAGCTCTATTTGAGAAAATCTGTTTTGTTTCACTACTAAGAGCTATTAGAAAAATCTAAGCATGATGCTATCCTTTATTTCACTTAGTTGCTTTCACTGCGAGGAAACGCAAAACAAACTCTTCAAACAAAATGTGGATGTATCTGTTGAAAACAATTGACAAAACCAAAGCCCGTCCAGGCCCTGACATTTCCAGATTTAGTGGCTAAAAGTATCCACTGTCATGTACACAAAGTTAAATCTATCCTGTGTCATATTATAAAGCTGAAAAATTCAGTATCATGTACATAAGGATAAATGGCATTATAAGCATAAATCTGAAATTTACACCATCATTCAAACCAGAAATAATATAACAAAGAAGAATTAGGACCAAAATACTAGTTCCAGAATTATTTACCAAGTTACTCATCAGTGGATAGGTTCAATATGATCCACAGAATTTGTCTTCTTATATAGGAAACATCAAGCAGGAAAATTACAAAAGGCAGCAGTTATGCAGAAACAACACATGTTTTTTTTTTTTTTTTTTTTTTTTCTGCTTCTCAAGCAGTGAATGCCTTCTTTGGTAATTTTTAAATCAAAATCGCTACTTTAAATGTGCAAGTATGTAGATATGGAAATGAACTAGATTCACCAAACCTGAAATAGAATACTCGCCTTTGAGATCAGTTCTCAGTGATCGGTTTCTGCACACCCCTCCTGACAGACATTTTCCTTTTCATTTCACAAATCACAGGAATTGTCATTTTTATCTAGTCCTCCTCCCAACCCCTATGAGGTCCGCTGCTCTGAGTGTGAGCTGAGATCTCTGCAGCTCTCTCTGGCTCTGCAGGGTCCCCCAGACACCAGTTCCACCAGCTCTAGCCCCTTGTCTCCCGGGGACCCCCAAGCCCGGCACCAACCTTAACTTCCAAAGGAAACAGGAAGATTTTTGTTTCATTTTGTTGTTTGTTTTACCAAAAAAAAGTTTGTATGAGGAGTTCAGTAAAATTTTGATTGGAACTGGCTTTCCACTTTCCAGGAAGGTGGCTCCCACACCCTCACCTGGTCTCAGTGTTTATAAATGTGGATCTTCAGCCCCAAGATACAGTTGAGTACAGCAGTCTAGCCATCCAGTGCGCCTGTCTGAGATCTGCCAGGGGAGCTCTTGGGCATCTCTGCATCAAGCCCAGTATGTGCTATGGGTGTTCATATCTCAAGGGTGTTCCAAGCAGTCGTTGCCTAAGATGGCGCCCGACTCAGGGAGGAGCTCTGCCTCTTTGCACTGTGTTGGTGAAGGCCCACGGCACTCTGGGCCCAGCTTCTTCCCTAGGTGAGCACAGTCTCCAGGGGCATTAACCTCGATCCCTGTTGAAGAAGTGATCACAGGGAGTCTTACTTCATTCTTAAGTCCGTGACCTTTAGTCCTGTGTCCCTCCTCTAAAACTCGGCTGCCTCACCCCAGCCTCCTCGGTCTTCTCATTTCTCAAAGAAGCGCATCCAGGGGCAGGGCCTTCCTCCAACCAGTTCCTTGGTCCCACAGCCTTTGGCATCAGCATGAACCCCAAGGCTTTACGAATTAGTATAGATTTTGTCACTCGATTTCCTTGCTCTGTCCTCCTGACCTTTTCATACCCAAATCTTCAGTCTCATTAAACAACCTCAACATCCCAAAAGACCCACCTCAGAGTAGCACTTCGCTGTTGGGTAAACAAAGGGACAAGACTTAAGGGACCTGGTGTTAGTTCATGTCCAGGCTCAGAAGGCCTCTTTACCCATCTGGAGACACGTGGTCCCTTTGCTGTCACCTGGCCACCCACCCACCTGTTCCGCTGCCACCATGGCCCTGGAACAGGAGGGGCCAGAGGGACCTCCAGTGATGGTTTCCTCCTGCCTGGCCTCCCTTCTGATCTGTGCCCATCATTCATGGGGACTAGAGGGCATCAGTGAAAGTCATGCTGGGTGACCTTTGGAAAGTAAAAACACTGGAGAAAATAATACATATAAGTTTCTGAAGCTAAGGTATAAAATAAAATGAAAATTTAATTTAAATGCATGTAATAATGAGCTCACAGCTAGCATGTCTTGAGCGTTGGGCATTATTCTAAGCCCCTTATGTGAACTGACTGAATCTTCCTCCTTATGCTACGGAGGGAGTTGAATTATTACCCCATTTGACAGGTGAGGAAGCGGAGGCACACGCTCACACAGCCGGGAGGTGACAAAGCAGAAGGAAACCTGCTGCCGTCTGAACCGAGTGAAAGCCCTGGTCTTGGACAAGCTTCCAACCGCAGCAGCACACACGGTTTGCATGAGCTGGAGCTGCTGAACAGGAGCAGCCTCGGGGCTGTGGGAGAGAAGGGTCACCAGACCCTCACGACCAGATCAGGGGTGGTGTCGTGCACACGGAAAGAGGCCTCCAGGATGCAAAGTATCCTGATGACTTGTAGGAGGAGGAAGGCCAAGGGTACCCCACACCGACTGCCCGGGGAGGCCCCTGCAGCCACAGCACAGGTCGCAGGCATGGCCTCCACCCTCTTGGGTAGGCAGACAGTGAGGACCACCCTCTGAGCCATGTGGGATCCCCGGTCCAAACACCTGCCTCCCTCTCTGCGGTCCCTTGGGCAGCGTGTCACGGCCGATCAAGACCTCCCATGTCCAGTTCTCCGGCCTGTCCAGTTGAACTAGAATTGAGAAGCACTAACCTCTGGTCAAACCAGGACTGACGAAGTGAACCTCTCCAGCACACTGATGGATTCACGGTGACATGAATTGTGGCTCAGCTTTGGAGGAATCAGTAGTTAAAAATGTCAACCTTTATTGATGGGAATGAAATTATGGGGACAGGGCATACGATGGAATCAGAAAGGGGAGTTTAGTGTGACACAGGAACTGAAACTGTGCCTATAAATCAAAGAAATAAACCAAGAGGAAGCACAACAAAAAGTTCACGCAACCCCATTAATGGGTAATGAAGTTATGGAAGCCAGGATAATTGAGTTATCCCAGAGAGGAAATCACATGTATGGATGAATTTACAGCACTGTCTTGCCTGATAGGGTGAAAGATACAGGGAAATGTCGAAGCAGGTGGACGATATGGAGAGAGTGGAGGGAGAGAGGAGAGAAAGAGGAGAGGGAAGACACAGAGAGAAGAGAGAGGAGAAACAGGTGAGAGAGGAGAGAGGAGAGAGAGAGAAAGAAGAGAGAGAGAGAGGAGAAAGAAGTGAGAGAGGCGAGAGGGAAGAGAGAGGAGAGAGAAACGAGAGAGAAAGAAGAGGGAGAGCAAGAGAATAGCAGCTATTAGCAACAGGAGGGGAGACTTTCACAGGGAGGCCTCACCTCATCAGAGGTGCCCAGTCCTCACGGTGCTGATTCAGGTGACAGGTAGGCAGTTTGCTGTTAATTGCAAAATGGAAATCAATTAATCGAGAAAATTCATTTTTAGTGGCATAGAATAATGCCTTATTAGTGACTTCTTTGGAGAGAAAAAGTAAGTCCATTTAAATTAGGGGGAAAGTAGGAGGAATGGAAGGATGAGGAGGAAGCAAGAAAACTAGGTTAACAGGGTGCCTCTGCATGATGAATGTGGAGTCTCCAGTGCGTTGACTGGAGTGACAGCACAGGACACATTACTCAGAATGCCCCTTTTTCTGGAGCACAGAAAAGCCAACTGTCTGCTCATGTCCTAGGGATGGGGACCCTGAAAACGTGCAGTATCAAGATGGGAGGTCTGGTGTCAGTTTTCTGGTCCAGTGATATGCTGGCCAATGTGATGATCACCATCTACATGCGGCGTCGAGCATTTGAAATGTGGCCACTGGGATCTAGATGAGCTCTGAGTATAAAATACACGCTGGAATTTCAAGACTTAGTACAAAGCAGCTAAATATCTCAATAACATATTTTTATACTTTGGACATACTGAGCTGAGTAATATACATTATTAAAATTAACTTCACCTGTGTCCTGCTTTTTTAACGAGGGTCATTTTGCATCTCACAAATCTCAGTCAGTACTGGTTTAGAAACTGAATATTGCTAGGTGAGTCAGGCCATCCCTCTGTCTTTCGGTGACACCATCAGGTTATAGGACTCAGTGGCAGCAGAGCTTCTCAAGTGGCTCCAAGGCGGCCCTTCTCCCAACATGCAGACAAGAGAAAACCGGAAGTCCTGGATGCGGGAGGTCAGGTGACGGCAGTGGCTTCTTGGCTTAGAGCCTGGAGGGTGGTAGAGACAGGTCCCTGCACCTTGAGGACAGGAAGACACAGATCGCCAGATCAGGGGACTCTCGAGGAGTCTGCAAATTCAGGCGAGGACCTGAGCCCGGGAAGCACAACCCTATCCTGTGACTGCAGCTCTCTTCCCACTCCCAGTGAGTGTGGAAGTTATAACAAAAGGAGACACTCGCACTCAGTAATTTACGCAGAAGAAACTCTGAGTGGGCCAACCCAAACAGCAGGGTGAAATGTTCTGACACCAATTCCTACACGTGGAGCGGCGCTTCCCTCCCCACCAACTAAGTCTTGAACAGCACTGGCTGTCCCACAATTCAACGCAGTCCTGACATATTGACCCTGGGATGACAATCGGTCTCACAGGTTCAGGGTTCAGTCCCGCAGACCACCCTCCACTTCAGGCATCAATCACAAAACCTGACCTTCCAACCACCTACAAATTAAAAGTTCCCAAGATCCCTTCCTTGGATTCAATGAATGTGCTAGAGCTGTGCAAACAGCTCAGAAAGCCCACCCGCTCACTTGATCACCAGCTCATCACGAAGGATATTGGGGAATGGAGTTAACAGCCAGGTGACGAGACTCATGGGGGAGTCCCTGACATGGCGGCACATGCGGCCTCTGGTTTCCCAACAGGGAAACTCTCTGAACTCCCTGATTTGGGGTTTTTCTGGAGGCTTCGTGACATACACCTTGTTGATTAGCTCCTTGGCCATTGAACTCCGTCTCTAGTCTCCTCCCTGCCTGGGTGGGATTCGGGGAGCCAAAGGTTCCAACCTTCCAGTCACATGAGTAATTCTCCTGACACCCAGCCCCTAATCTTAGAGGACCCCAATGTCATTTCATTCATAAAATGACACTCTCAACACTTAGGAAAGCCCACAGGTTTGCAGAGCTTTGTGCTAGGAATAGGATGAAGACCAAACACACATTCCAGGCTAGCAACCACAGCGTCATTCGGGCGTGTAGCATTTTCTACAAAACAGAAATGCATTGTCTCGAGTCCTGGAAGCAGGAAGATCAAAATCATGGTGTGGGCAGCACAGGCTCCTGGGAGGACGATGAGGGAGAGTACATGGTCCCCTGGCTTCTGGGCATCCCGAGCGCTTTGGGGTTGTCTTTGGCTTGTAGACACATCACTGAGTCTCTGCCTTCATCTTCACCTGACTGTCTTCCTGCGTGTCTTTCCACTCTGCGTCTGTCTCTGCCTCCAAAGTGGCGCATTTGTGCAAGGACGGCAGCCATACTGGACTAGGGGCTCCGCTAGGGTGTCCCTTTAACTTGTTCATCTCTGTAAAGACCTCATGTCTAAATGGGCTCACATTCTGAGATACTGGGGATTAGGATTCAGACCCATCATATTGGAAAGACACAGTCCAACCCATCACAAAGAGGTAAGAGTGTCTGAAACAATGGACAGTGAGCAGTGCTCCAAGAGTTCTGTAAATCAACCCACAAATGCAGATGTGAAGAAATAAACTTCTCAAAAGTCTCCACAATGGACTTGCTGTGAAAAGCTTTAAAGCCAGTTCAGCAAGCCAACTATGCTCCCTAAGCTGTGTCTGGATTTCAAGCACTTGCTTGGGGCAAAGAACTTACATTTCTGGTGCGTCCTGCTGGAGCAATGGCTGGGTTCTCTGCCTCCAGTCAAGCGTGGTCCACCTACATTCTGGGGACTGCAGAAAGCCACCAAAATGAAAACCAAATAAAAATAAACGAAAGATGCTTCTTCCTCTTCTCTCTTCCTGCCTGCTGGCCTATCCACCTTTATTTCTGCCTGCACCTTGCCTTACAAAAAAAAAAAAAAAAAATCTAAAGACCAAAAAAAAGAACTTCTATTTCTGTGTCAGGTGAGGAGCTAGAATCTGATCCGTAAATGTCTTCTCTCCAATCTTCAGAATCATCTGTTCTTCCATGGGGTCTTTGTCGTGATTCTCTAGACCCGCCTCACTGACTTCCTTTCTGTGTGTCCAGGGCTCTCTCTGCTTCCTTCTGATATGTGGGGCTTCAGTGCCAGCTGCAGAGGTTCCTGGAATGCAGTCTGCAGCCCTGTCTGTCTGTCTGTTTGTCTGGACCCCTCTCCAGGGGTGAGATTGTGGAATTTAATGTGGGAACAGGTTCTGGTCTCCCCGCAATTTCCCTCACCCCTCAAATTGCTCTGGGCCTTTCTCTGGGGACCCTAGAGTCCCATCCTCCCCTCCTGGGCTGATCTCTCTTCTTTATTGAATCTGAGAAAGTCTTTTCAAGCTGAAAAAGGGAAGCACTGTCCTCCCCGAGTTTCTGCTACATCATTCTGATACCTAGGTACTATTTCTGGAACATAAGGGAAGGGGAAAGAGGGGTTTTTTTTTGTGCACCCCAGGATCAGAGATTAGTCACTACCTGGGCTGCGGGTAGGGGAGGTGGATGAGTGGGAAGTAAAGAGATCAGAAAGAAAAACACCATACAAACCACCACCAGGAGAAAAAACAATGGTCAAAATCTCAAAAAACACACTCCTGACCAGTTTATGTACCCAACCTTGAAAAAACATAGCAAATGAGAGACAAAGATGTACTCTTTTTAAAAAATAATTCTTAATTTTGGCATAAGAAAATATTTAAATTCCTAATACATGTGTGCCCAAAAGTGACATAAACATGCTCATTATTAATTCAGTGACGCCTCACCAATTTGAACTTTTTGAAAAATGTCTATTTCACCACTTTTAGAAGATAAAATAATCACGACTGGGTTTGAAAAGCATTCACTAGCAGAATTCCAGCAGGCCTTGCTCCCTTCAAGGATGCAGCCTAAAATACTTTAAAACTTTCTGCCTTTAGGCATTTAAGTGTCCTTGGTGACCTCGAGCAAGCCCTTTAGAAAGGGGCACTTAGGTCTGAACGTTTCTGAGTCAACGCATATTCCAAATTACCCAGGTCTAGCGGAAATCACCTTGTGTCTGTCTGTTTCACTGTTTTCTCAGTTACTGACTGGGGACGCAGTGGGATGGATCACCAGCAATTTTGAAGTCCTTGTGAGGATGGACCAGATAGAGGCAGGTATGTTCTCACAGGGCAGAACTCTCTCCACAAGAAAAGGGAATTTTGCAGGGTGGTGAACAGAGCTTTAGATCTCTGGCACCGAGGGGTTTGCTTAATAACAGTGCTTAGCAAACCAAAAGGAAAATGATTGTAAGAATGATGAAATATTCAGGACAACAAAATTGCTACGCAGGGAAGCCCAGCGCGCTTGCCAGGGAGCAGGGAACATTCCCCAGGCGTCTCAGGAGAGTGAGATGCATCTGAAGGAGCCCTGGGGCTGATAAACCCTTGTCTAGAAACTGCCAGGGCCGCTGGCCCCCTCCTGCTCTGGGGAGCGCTGGTTCCTTCGGAGATCTGTCCATCTGCGAGGCGGTGGTACAATTAGGCTCCCTGTCTAACCCAGCCCGGCTCACGCTCGGTCTCCTGGTCGGGTTCTGCGCTGAGCAGACAGGCCGCTCAGGCTGGAACAGGGCCATAAATCACGAAGTGTCAGGCCTTTCAAGTTAAATCCCTCAGCTCCCAAGCTCACCTCTCACAAGTGTTCTGGGATCACCAATTATGGAAATGCCTTCAAGTTAAGATTAGAGGTGCATTTAGTTATTCATTTCCTTTCCATTCCCGAATTGCAATAACTATTTCAGGAAACATTTTTCAGTCTCCTATTTGGTAGCATTTTCTAATACAAAAGGACTTTCCAAAACAAATATGTTACTTGTGTGTGTCTGTGGTGCACACATGCACAGAATTTTACCCCTGAATGAAACGGGAAACATCTTTAATTAATACCGATGACAAAACTGAAAACTCACTCGGCTACAAATAGAATCGCTCTGGCACCAGCCAGAGTGTCGTGACTAGAAAGGACCCCACTGCACAGCATTTTTTCAGCGTGCTCAGAAGTAGGTGCCTAGCCTTTTAAATCCCCACATCCTAATCCTTGTAGCTTCATGTGTGCCTCATAAACCCATTCTGTAATGAGCATTTTATTTAAGCCATTTTTAGAGATTAGAACGGAGTTCATTTCCTTCTACTTTTCATTTACGTGCCTTTTAATCCCTTCATTCTATAAACTTAATTGCTATTTTGCTGGTCCCCGAGCAGCTAACCTAAGCCTTCTTTAAGCATTTCCTAGTAATTTTCCTTTAGTTATTTACTACATTTTCTCTATAGTCAGCTAAACACAGCTTTCAACATATTTCTTGGGTGAATAAAACTTTCAGAGGGGGGGTTTGCTTTTTTGTTACGATGAAACAAATTTTACTTCTCTTGTTTCCCTCTTTGAGGGGCTTCAGCTGGAGGACAGTGATTGACACCAGACATTAGTCATGATCACAGTTTTTATCTTTGCTGAAACGCACAGCATTACGTTTGGTACAAAACAAACGAGCCTTTGATGTCAGCGTCACCGTTTTCTCCCATCTTGACAGATCTGGGTTTCCTTTAGAGTATCACAGGGTCCTCGTTAGGTGAGAGTCAACCCTCAAGCAGCTACCTGCTTTATGTTCCTGGCTGACAGCAATTTGACTGCCCGTCCGCTCCCACGCCCCCAACAGAAGCACACACACACATGCACACAGAGAGACACATGCACAGAGACACTCATACATGGACATACAGAGACAGATGTGCACAGACACTTAGCACATACGCACATATACACGCGTGCAGACACAGACACACAGAAAGACATATATATACAGAGACACACATGCACAGACACACTGAAAGACATATATATATATATATATATATATACAGAGTCACACATGCACAGACACAAAACATATGTATACAGAGACGTGCATATACAGATACACACATGCGCACACAGAAAGACATATATGCTCAGAGACACACAAACACACACAGAGTATCACACATATATACACACATATATACACAGACACTCACAGAGACGCACACATGAATACAAATATACACAGAGACATACACAGACACACACCTATGCACACAGAAAACAAAGACAGACACACAGACACAGACACAGGCATACACATACATGCATCTACCCACACACCACACATATGCGCACATACACAGAAACACACAAAGTCACACAGACACATGACTCAGAACACATGTACACACAGAGAGACAGGCATGGACACATACACACACCTGTTCTAGCAGCAGCAACATTATATAACGAATGAGTAAATAAATAAGCTTGAAGGAACACACTGTCGAGTTTAACCAATTTCGTTCAAAGAAAAGACTTCAGGGCACAGCTATTTACCTATTTATCCTCTTTGACCAAACACTAGCCAATATGACGAGTGAATTAGAATTTGTCTTAAAACCCTGGTGTGCAATCGGTTGAGATGGTTTGTATACATTTGCATATTTTTATTTAGCTGTATTTATACGGATATAATACTTTGCATCCTGTGCTTAAAAATGAAAGAAGGAGAAAGAACGGACTCAGGCAGCTCTGTGACCGATTTAATGGATATCAGTTGCACAGGAGTCGAGTGTGAATGGAGGCCCCACAGCAGCCCCGACCACCCAGCTGCCCTGCGCCTTCCTCACCTGGTCATCAGTGCCTCTCGGTGACCCTGCTCTCACCTCAGCCTCGGCAGGCCTGGTGTGTGTTTCTCTGCCACAGAAAACCGCAGCTCACGTCAAGTCCAGGCATCACATTTTACAGGAGGGCTTCGTGTTTGTTTTCTAACGCGGTCCTCTTACCCACTACCACAGCGGTTCTCAACACCCAACATGCTCATAATTATCCTGTTTCGCAGAGGCGAAAACTAAGTCTTCCAGAGACCACCCAACGCAGCCAGCATCTCACAGTAATATCATGACACAAAGACTTGAATTTCAAAGTGTAACTCCAAATCTGACACTTTTTCGTCACCATGGTTGCCGCTTCTCACAAGGATGGCTGAGTTTTGATTTAGAAAAACTTAAGTCGGTCTTTTTGCCCATTCCCACTTGAGTTCCAAAGTTACATTGCCGTCCCCATCCTTACAGTGGCTTGCAGGAATCCAAACAAGTTGTCTAGGAATCTCCATAAAGACAGATACAACACACTCAGGCCAGAGAATGTTGAAATGGTCCAGCACCACCGCGTGCTCTCCATAAAGAGGTGAAGGGCGTGTCACACTCATCACAGCTCTATCATGTGGGAGATAGAATAGCATATCAGAATCACGGTATAATTCAGGCCCTGTTTTTGTTTTTTAGAGAGGAAGGAAGGGAGAGGAGGAAGAAGCATTTGGAAGGGAGGAGGAGAGGGAAAGAAGGAGGGAGGAAAGAAGGAAGGAAGGAAGGAAGGAAAGAAAGAAGGAAAAGGGGGAAGAAGCACTTTTATTCATTTATTTATTTTTGGTCAGTCCAGATTGTGACCCCAGGTCCTTGGGCTTTACATGATTTACACCCCAGTCACAGGCGTTGCACTAGGGCATGCCAATGCAGCATAATTAATACCAGATCCTGTCTATTATTAGTAAAGCTTCCAGTACAAAATGGCATCCAGGATGAAGCCCAAGCTATCAGTCACCAGATGGACTGAATCATTGCAGAAATAGAGGGGTAAGGTACCTAGAGCCCTGAGCTGAAAGCCACCATCTCCCTCTGCTTTGCACATCGGAATAGGGTTGAAATGCAACGGAAGCAGGGATGGGGACAAGGGGTCCTGAGCAAGAGCACCGAAGACCCCATATGTGCACCCTTGACTCTTAGACCCCACATGCGATTCAGTATTTTTAAAATGTGCTTCTTCATGTTGATATGACATTCTTTTCTCCTAGAAATGGAACAGAAAATGTCATCGAAGCACCCACAACAACAAAAGTAAACCAAGCACAACTTGTTCATTGTTTCAATGTCACGTTCAAAAATAAGTTTCGTGAGTCCAGAAATGTGGGGTCATGGCCTTGCAATAGGCATCTCATTCTTTTATATATGGGGAGGTTTAGTTTAACAAATACAAGTCCTTACAGTAACTGTGATTATACTGCTGCAATTGTTAATAATATTAAATAAGAAAATATACCTGATACCAACATGACAGACACAATTCAGGCCCAAGGCAAGCGCTGGGTTCTGGGGCTGACTCTGGTGTCAAATCCTCTGACATTCAATGAGGAGAAGTCCCAGTTGAAGGGGCTGAGAGGAGTCAGTTCCAATTGAATAACTGTACACACATCCTACCTTGAAAATTCTTTAAAAATATATGTGCCTTGAATGTGGACATAAAAATCAATGTTTCTGCCTCAGCCCTATTCACATCTGAACGTCGTTTGCCACAGAGAAGGCAGCAGTAAAATTAAAAATGTCGTTAACTTCCTAACGGCGCTTTGTTGTTTTACGTTTGACATAACTGACCAAATGAGACATGTTCCCATTTAATGCGGTTTCATTTATTTTTCTTACACTATTTCTTTAGCACTTTTTCTTCTCCCATGGCATATTAATACATAATTCAGAGCTTTTATGCCTCCCTGCACTGTCTGCATGATTTCTGGTGCTATTGAACTGCTCTATTTATGACCAAATGGCCAAAATATCTTTGATTATTCATTTTGGGGGGCAATTTTTTCAAGCTGCTAGGAATGTTAACCCCCTAAATCCCAAATTGCTTTTCTGCGCTCCCAAGCTTTGTAAGAATCACCTCCTGTAGGAGGCGGGGGCATCGGCGGGGAGGAGAAGGACACCTTAATGGGAAGCAGACCCCTGGGTAGGTGGCCCCCAGATTTGGTGGGTCTTTTATTTTTAAATCTTCACTTCATTTTCTTATTTGATTTGGTTGCTAATTTCTGACGTGCTGGGAGCCCAACATCTCACTCGCTGGGCTGCCTCTGACTCCTGAGAAATTTTGGGAAAGCTGATGCCTGAGACATGTACCCATGTCCCCTCCTCATCCCCAAAAGACCCCACCCAGTCTCTAGTTATGACTCCAGGGATAGAGAGTCCTGCTGGCAGAAGAATAAAATTATGGAGCAAAATGATAGGCATGAGGGACCCTGGAGATCACCAGCCATTGTATTTAAATGAAGACATTGAGAAATCACATTATGTGCAAAAGTCCCCCAAAATTGTGAGTCATATTCATCCTTAAACTGACTCCCTGACCTTCTAGAATATTCTCCTTCCACTCCCACCTCCTTGAAGTTTCTCAAAGTTGCACAGGAGAGTCTGATCTGGCCACCTGGCATCTGTTCACCAGCTACCAAAAGTCACCCCAAACCCCGTGCATCCACAGTCCTGGTCCCTTATCCAACTGGACCCTACTAAGGATGCCTCTGAATGCTTTTTCCCTTAGCACCAGGCTTTCCACAATTAGACAGAGCCCCCAGAGAAGGCTAAGGAGAGAAGAATGACAAGGATGCTGACGGAAAGCGCAAAGCTTTTCCTCCTCCATCTATTTCTGTCCTGCTTGGCTAATTAATTTCCTGCATTGTGTGTTCTGGGGACGAAGGCAGCAGCCACTCAGTCTTCCTTGTCAAGAAGACCTGGGTGGAGCCTGCCTCTTCACAGCCCAGGGGCAGACAAGAAAGGGTGTCAAAACAGAAAGTAATTAATTTGGTGACATACATGATAAGTGATGCAGGTGTAAGCCCGTGACAGCCAGGTCCTGGAGTGACGACAGTGCTTCTTTCTTCCAAGTAGCGTCCTCCTTCTACTCTGCACCATCTGCCTCTCTCCTTCCCTCCTTCTCCTCTCTTCTTCCCTCTCTCTCTTTTCGATCCTGCCAGGGTAGAGGTAGTCCACAGTCCTTCAACTCTCACAGGATCTCTAACTGAAGTTGCTGTTCAGCCATCACTTACTCACTTTTCACTGCTCACCAGCATTGACAGAGCACTTGTCATTCACAGGCACTGAGCTGGATTCCAAAGCTGCGGACATGACAGAACCCAGGTCCCACCCCCAGCTGCCCGCTTCCACCCTGCTGGGTAACTGACATGTAGAGTTGGGACTGGGACAAGCAATCCACTGAAGCCACTTCTAATCACGCTCTGGGGACCTTCTTGCTTAGAAGTGTGAGGGCGCAGAGTCGGAGAATCACACTGTCACACACTGTCAACCCACTCCCCGCGGGGCGGGTCTCAGGGGACCACCAGTCAGGCTCAGAGTCTCCAGCTCTGGGCACTAAACTCTAACTTCTGTCTACCAAACAGTGTTAGTAAAATACGGGGAATGATCACCACTTTCCAAGTTCCGTCACCAAGAAGGTGGATTTGCTCCTGGGAAGCCATGGTTTTTCAATAATACAGTCAGCAATTATTAGGCACCTCACTGTGTAACGTGATTTAGGCCTTTCTTATGAAGTAAATTATTAACCTTATGTTCACCCTGTGAGTTAGTTATTTAATTGCCCCTACAGTGGACCAATCAGTGCTAATCCCATCATAGAGTCCCCACCCTCATGATAGTATCTAAACCAATCACTTCCCCAGGGCCCCTCTCCAAAACCCTTCACACTGCTGGGTGAGGGTTTCAACATATAAAATTGGTAGCAGTTGGAGAGAAAGGTGAACACAATTCTGCCCTTAACAAGATTCCATGTAGATTTTATTCCCAAACGGAATCTCGTTACTTAATTTCTTTAAGTCTTCTCTGAACCATGTTCTTTTAGCAATTGAAAACTGCATTTTTTTCTGTATGTTAAGACAGAATTATCAGATTGCTCGTCAATATTAGTGCTTTGGCAAACCTTCATGTCACAACTGGAGACTTGTTAAATATATATTTCTTTCTGGTAGAGGAAGTTTACTATAGTAAAGCATACAAAAAAAGCCTTTAATGACAGTGCTGTGACTCTCACCAACTTTTGAAGAGATATACGACAATCCAGATAAAGAACTGTGAACCTCTAAATCCAGCCTGATTGGCAGAGTTCTGGGTCTGAGTCATCCAATGATTCCACTGTTAGTGCACAAGTGACCACACTCATGCACACACTCACCCTCACATGCACAGACTCTCACACTCACACTCTCACACACTCACACATCATGCACTCTCGCCCTTGCATGCTCATGTACACACTCACATGCTCACACTCATGCACACACTCTCACATGTACACATCACACTCCCACCCTTACACTCATACACACATTCACATGCTCACACTCACTCACGCGCACACGCTCACGCACACGCTTACACTCACACACTCATTCACACATACCCACAAAACCACTGCGCTGTAAAGGAAAGAAGTTCCAGTGACAGAATACAGTAAGCTAATAAAATAGAGGATCCAAAAATATCCTCTACAAGCTACCTAATATACACATGGTATTTATTGAACATAATTTAAGAGCATTTTACAGTTTTGTTCTGTGCTGACTTGGATTTCTTTCCTAGGGTAGCTATGACAGAAAGACTGACCACTTTATGAGTCAGCCAGGTGCTGAGTCTCCAGGCTGCCAGCAGCCACCACTGTCCTCCAGCTCATCAAATCTCAGGATCCAACAGAGAAGAATCAGTCTAACAAAATGGAATGTCAGACCTTAGATGGACTCCTAGATCCCCCAAAGCAAAGCATAAAGCAAGACTAAAAATCCTAGCCATGAATCAATGCTTGAGAAATAATGCCACCTTTGATTCCACCATGGAATCCAGTTCTTTATTTTTTATGAAAAATGACCCTGTAATAATTCAGAAGCTCCTCTTGCCCATCTCGTCGTGGGGATGGGAGAAGAGTGAGCTTCATTTAACTGCAACACTGTGCACCAGTCAGGGCTTCTCCACATTTTGGCTTATTCAGCACAAAGCACAGAGCCACAAGAATGAGGTGCAACCACAGAGCTAGAATCAGGAGATTCATTCAGCTATGCCTCTCAGTGTTTCAAAAATACAATTTCCATTTACGATGCAATTTATGTTGCATGTCTTCTCTCCCTGGATTTCAGCTATTTCTAATGTGGTCCAAGATTACCTGCCATCATGTGACCTGCATGCTTCACTCCCACCTGCTGTCTTCTGTAAGCACTCTTGTACTGGGATAATTAAGAGTTAGACAACATCTCCATTAAAAGCTCAAATTTCCAAGTGTTTATAACCATGTCATAAAGCTTTACCGGGAATGAAAGGAAGCAAAGGCTAGTTCTGCACGGCACTATGACCAGAGAAGAGCTTCAAAGAGCATATTTGTTTGCTGCAAACGGTGCATTCAACCACTGCCCCAGCTCCTCCCTGTAACTTGTAGGTCAGGATGTAGGGAAGTCCGTGTCTCCCGTGGGTTTGCTCAGAGGGCCCATTTATTGAAAGAACTCAGTGGGGGCAGATGTACACTTTGCTGTGTCCTCCAAAAATAGAGAGCAATGTAAGTGGAAGTCCCAGAGTAAGAAACAGTACAATCTAAAACACTTGCAGAAAAGTTTCCTAACAGAGATATATAAAAATGAATATCAATACCAGAAACATTTCTTCAAATAACCTTCATACGAACTTAAACTCTGATATCCTTCTGCTGCGTAACTTAGACTACTTGCTCAAGAATACTGGCTTATTGCCACACCATGGTGGAGGAGCGGCTTGGCCAGTTACCTTCCATCAAACGCAGTCCACATATGTCCCAAGGACCTGAGTTCGCATCCTGGGGCATTGGGGAACAACCAATGTGAACATCTAAATAAAATAAATAAAGCACTTCTTCGTCCTCTCTTTGCTTGCTTGCCTACCTCTGCTCATCTTCATTCCTGCCTGCCTTTTTTAAAAGAAGGAATATTGGCTTTAACCCAGACCTGATGCATGCAAACACCAATGAGAAGAGACATCGAGAATGTTAAAGCAACCAAAATCTTTATTTAGGCAGAATCATGAAGAGACAGACCTCACAACAGATCACAGCATAGACTCTTTTTTCAAAGTTTTCTGTTCTCGTCTTCAGGATGTCTTGAATAGTTTATTGGATACATATCAAGAACCAGAAAAGGATGAGCTTGAACACAAAAGACCCTGTGAAAACTCAGTGTCCACACACAAGGGGTGTGTAAAAAGGATGCACAGTCTTTTCCTTTTTGTTAACTTTATGAGTAGTTCTTTATATACATAAAAAAGTCAGGGATATTCTTCCAATCAGAGAAACTCAGCCTCCTGCCCATGGAATCAAGCTAAAGCACTATCAGAATGGCATTGAGTCTCTAAGCATGTAAGAAAAGTATGTGAAAAACAGGTGGTCAAGATGTCATATTATGAGATAATAGACAAGAAAACCAGTGGAACTGAAGAGAGAACCCAGAAGTAGGTCTGCATAACTATGATGAACTGATATTCAAAAGAGGATTTAAGACTCTGCAATGGGCAAAGAGCATCTCTCTAACAAATGATGATGAACCTGGGCATCCACATACCAAAACACTAATATAGGCACAGATATTATGCCAGTCACAAAAATTAGCCCAAGATGAATCACAGACTTAGATGTCAAATGCAAAAGTATAAAACACTTAGGAAATAACATGGAAGAAAACCTAGGTGACTTTGGGTATGAGGGACACCTTATGAAATATAATGCAAGGGCATGATCCATAAAAGAAATAACTGATAAGCTGGAATTCCTTAAATTAGGAACTTTGTCTCTACAAAAGGAAATCTCTAGAAATAATAAGACAAGGCATGGATTAGGAAGAAAATATATGAAAAATAAAGATAAAGGATTCCTCAACAAACTATACAAAGGACTTTTAATACTCAGCCATAAGAAAACAGCCAACCTGATTCTAAAATGAATCAAAATTCTTAATAGATACATCATCAAAAAATATAGAGAGGGAAAAAAATAAAAAAAGCATCTGAAAAGATGCACCACATCAGAAAAGATGCAACTTAAAACAAAGGTAAGACACAACCTATTAGAATCACCAAAATCCAGAACACTGACAACATCAAATGTTGGTGACTAAGTAGAACAAGAGGAGCTCTTCTTCTTTGAAGAGAGAAATTCAAAATGGTACAGCCACTTTGAAAATTAATTTGGTCATTTCTGACAAAGTTAAACATACTCAATTCTGCAATCATGCTCCTTAGTATTTATCCCAACTAACTGAAAGCTTGTATTCACACAGAAACCTACATGTGAATGTTTTTCACAGCTTTATGATTCACAGCTACCAAAACTCAGAAACCACAGAATTCTCTGCAGCAATTAACTGGATAAACTGTAGTGCACGCAATGAGCATGATTTAGCACTAAAAACAATTGAGACATCAAGTCATTGAAAGACCTGAAGGAAACTTAAAGGCATGTAATTTTACTTGAAAGAGGCCAATCTGAAAAATCTGTATGATTTCAATTGCATAACAGTTTGCAAAACTATGAAGACAGTGAAGTGCCCAAGTTGCCAGGGGCTGGGAGAGAGAGAGGGAAGCGTGTGCAGAACACAGAAGATTTGAGGGCAAAGAAAACACTCTGTGTGATTCTATATGATGGATGCATGAAACATGGTCCAAACCCACTGAATGCACAACACCAACCCTGGACCTTAACATAACCTGTACATTTTGGATGGTTGTGATGTATTACTATAAGTTTACTAATTACAACAAGTTACCGCTCAGCTGACGAATATTGATAAAGTGGGTGTCTGTGCAACCATGGGAGCAGGGAATGTTCTGGAAATCTCTGTCCCTACCTTTCAGTCTTGCTGTGAACCAAAACTGCTGCAAAAAAGAAAATTTATTTTCATTATTAAAAAAAAAAAAAGATTTAAAAAAATAATTTATATAGGAAGCATTGAAAATCTGCACCACACAAACACTAGATTCTGTTTTGGAGGGAAGAGGGCACAGAAGTTAAGAAATGGTGAAAGAAAACAAAAGAAAGGGAAGAGAAATAAACAGAAAAAAATTAAGTAGAAAAAAATTATGGCAGAAACCATGAGAAAGTGCCAGTAAATGTAACTTACAAGAAAATAAAAGAGCAGTGGTGCTCGATATAGATGTCTTTTATTTTTAATTTTTTTAGTAAACAACTTCTAAAATATGAGCAAGCTTGAAAAGGGCTTGAAATTTAGTTATGGAGCATCACGTCTCTTGATAAGTAGCTCTGTTCATCAGCAGAGCATAGAGGTCAGGAACAGAGGCCTGTACAAAGGTCAGTGCTGGGGTCAAGGCCATTCCCCGGGGGAATGAGTCTGTCACACTTGGTGCCCCTTAGCTTTCTCCCTGTCAGTCGGCCTGAAAGTGATTCTAAGGTATGTAAAGCTGCTCAGTTCCAGAGCCCTAAAAATAGATGACACTGGACAGTGGAGACGCAATTGTAATAACCCCAAAGATGTGTTTGCAAGTTTGAAAGAGAGGATGGTGGTGCTGACACAGGAAACAATTTCTGTAATTGAATATTCAGTCTGTGAACACAGAAGTCTAGACTGGTTCGCAGGTTGTTAAACTAGGGATCGGAATAGACCCCCTGGAGGGTCAGACCTCCCCAAGGGAAGCCCCCGTTTTAGACTGAGCTCATCTAATGCATCCAGAATGGTGTCCCCACCATGCTGGGCCCTCGTCCAGTTCACAGCTCAGCTACTTACTTGGGCTGAGGAGAGAGCCTCTGTGTATCTATTTCTAATATTAGAAACTGAGTCACACTCTGTTTTAAAGGGTTTTATCCCGTTTGTCAGAGGACCTTCCTTCTATAAAATCTAAAAGCAGGTGGGAGAATAATCATCTAGATTCGTTTTAGAAAGTTACAATGGACAGGGTCACCTTGAAGAGTTGACTCGTAATTTGGATTTCTGTCCTCTGCACATGTCTCTCAATTTACATAATCATTGGACCCAAATTGTAGCTCAAGGTGGGACAGAAAACAGTATCTGATAAATTGACCTTGTGAAATGCAGCTACCAGGTGGCTCTGGGCTTGCTGACCTGGGACCAGCAACAACAATGTCACCTGAGAGCTGATAGAAATGCAGAGTCCGCCTCCAGGCCCACTGAATCAGGCCTCTGGACGGGATAGCTAACCCATCGTCCTAGAGCCCAAATCCATGAGTGTGGGTATCACCCAACATTCAGGTCACATCACTGTCGCAGCCAGAGCTGGCAAAAACAATCAGCTATTTGCCAGGAGGTCATGTAGAGGAAGACACTCAGCTGCTCACAAACTGTCCACAAACGCGTGGCTGGGACCATGATTTCCTGAGCAGTACTTTTGGTTCATTCCAGTCTTCAGGGCAGCATGAGATGCTACGTGAACCAGAAGAAATGTCAGAGGTGACAAAGTGGCGAAACCAATTTATGCTCCCAAACCCCGAGCTTGACAATCAGCTTTGAATTCTGAGAGCAACTACAAAGCACAACATTTGTACAATGCTTTTTTCTTAGCAAAGCACTTCTAACGTGCATTATCTTTATTGACTGGTGACCAGGGAACTATTTGAAAATAGCAATAATTACTGTTTCAATCTTTATCAGTAGACTGGATTTTCTGTCTCCCTTCAATCATCCTTATTTCTCAGTTCCCCAAACCAGCAACTTCTCCCTGGATTTGGCTGCCGAGCCCTGATTTATCGGCTGGAATCAGATCCCTTATCATCCTTCCTGTATTGCTTCAGCTCCTGAGTGGTCTGCGTCCCCAGATAAGGGAGCACAAGGGCACCCAAGCTCCAGCGGACAGAAACCACCAGCTCCTAAACCCTGTTTACATTTCCTGCTGTGTAGACCCTGCACATTCAAGCATCTCTCTGCCTTCCGGAAAGTTGACCTTGAGAATAAATGATTTAATTAAAGGAAGAATAGATATTGTCCTAGTCCTGAGAACATTTTTCTCCCATTAAGAAGTTACTTAAGTTCACCAGCAGTCCTGTCTTCTGACGGCAGTCAAAAAACAATGCCTTTGCCTTTTCTGTAAATTACAGTTCAGTGGCCAATTGTCTCTACATTAAAATCTACAAAATTTCCCTAGAATTTTAACCTGTTTTTGTTATCTATTTAAATACTGATGGAGAGGTTTTCATGTTTTCCTTTAAATAGATAAATAAGGGGGCCGAGCTGCATGCGGGCTTGCAGTAAATATCTATTTCGGCTGAAGTGAAAGGCTGGGACATTATGTCATTTTCTCTGCTCTGCAGAATCTGCATTAGTCTTTCTAAAAATGGGGGGAGCACCACACATTTGAGACAAAATTTGCTGCACTCTGAATGATATGTGTGCTTTTTATGTTGATGAAACTACCATCCAGCGAAAAATAGCAGCCTAATATTTTGACATGAAGGTCATTTGAAAGTTTTACTGCCTACAAACGTGATACATTTTGTTGACAAAAGGCTCTCCCTGGGCTCTTTAAGATGGCCCAGCCTGTTCGACTTTCTCTGAGTCTGGCATTTCTGTCCCCTCCCTCTTCACCTCCTCCCACCAGACTAATTATCAGCTCATTAAGGCTGTCCTGATGAGTTATGTTACAGCAGTAAGAAAGGGTTGGGGACAAATGTCAGTGAAGGGGGAGAGGATGGGGGTCACACACTCCATTCAGGGGGTCACTGAAGTCAGTGTGATGCTACCAGGCTCAGCACACACACACCCCAATCTCAAAAATAAATATTTCAGCTGTTGCGAGGTTCAGGCAATGCAGACATGCTCTGGGGAGGAGCCCTCTCCTTAGGGCCCCTTGAATTTGCAGACACAGAAACTCTGCTGAGTGTGCTGCTATGCACACGTGCAGGGCAGACACCTGCATGCGGTGAGAGAGGGTGGCGGCATCAGGCAGGGCCCCGGATTTTCTGCTGAGATGACGAACCACTAAGAAGAGGGGATAGTTGCCCGGCAGTCTGTCTCTCTCTCCTTAAGTACATGAGAGACAATTAACACTTTACAACTTGCTGATTTATTCTTGGGGGTGCTCCAGAGAGCAAGATAAGATGGTCCTGCTTCCCTTCAATCTTGAGGACACGACTTCACTGCTGCCCAAGAGCAGGGCTGGCCTTCCCTCTTCACATGTCCCTAGGCACAGCATCAACAACAAAACTGAAACAGACGGCGCCCCGAACAAAGTCAGGTCTCACCACCAAGTCGGAAACCAAATTACAGAAAGCAGAGTGCAGCCATACATTTACAAACACTTTAAAGGCCGGGGCTTTTCTCCCCGGCCCTCTCCTGGCATTCAGGACAGTGCCAGTGTCATCCATCATCAGGATGTCGTTTTCTCATTTCAGTAAGGGCCCATCTCTCAGCCTTCTGTTTCCTGAGTTTCTCAAGAAAAGAAACACCAAGCATATGAAATCACATCACAAATCTCTGACTTGTTTTATTTTATACAGCTTCCCAAAGCACCAGCCAGCTGAGCTGGCGCTGAGCCCCCACGCAAGGCCTACTTCAGCCCAAAGGAGAGACAGTCAACCTGGAGTTGGAAGTCCAGAGCAGATTAATTATTGTACTTGACAAAGAGTCCTCAGTTGTGAAACAGATCATAGCGATGATGAGCAACGCCCTATCTATGGGCTTCTAAAACTGTTTCTGGTGTCAAATGATGCTTTGCTCTGACAACACAGCAGCCGGACTTCGCAGGAAGGAAAGCCTGGTTGATTTCACCAGGGATGCCTGTCCTGACAGCCCTGCCTCACACCCTCAGTCCTGAGTTCACACTTCATGCAGATTCCCAACTCTTCGAAGCTGCAGAGGTCATTTTAATATGTCTTAAAATAAGAAGCAATGCTTTCCTGCAGCACCAGTTATTGGCTCTTTCTTTGGAGTTTTTTTTTTTCTTTTATAAAGTCCTACCTCATGCAAGAACATGTAGCTAATGATAAAAGAAACACGCTTTCCATGTTGGGAGAAGCATCCAAATGTTGGGCCAAGAGAGGCCAGGGAACCTGAAAATGGACCTGCGTGAGAATTCAGTGCTTCTCTGTACATGAATCCCTCCATACGGCATTGTGGGAACTTCCTTTCCCGGAAATATCCAAACGGCAAGCAGACATCCAACCGCAAGCGGAAAGAAGTTTCAGCGCAGCCCTTCCTAAGAAGACAGACGATATAATCGCACTTTAAACGTATGGAGAAGCCTCAGGCGCACGCAGTAGGCAGTGGTGACTCACTCAGCTCTCACCAGGGCCTGCGTGTTGAGGACTTTCATCTCTGTGCACTTGGGGAAACTGAGGGCCAGGAAGGCTCGGTCACTGCGTGAGATCACAATGGTGAGTGCTAAGGCTGCCTGGTGCTGGAGACCTTGCTGTTTCTTTAGATGTTATTGACCATAGTAAAGACATTCAAGAGGTCCCTTCCTGACCTAGGGGTAAGTGTGCAGTAAGTACACTGATGTGACTGGAGGAACAAAACTCTACAGCAAAACTCTAGAACTTACTCAACTCTTAACTTTCATGCCTGTCAAATAGCGACTCCTGTTACCCATCTTCTTAGTCTCTGGCAGCTACCAGCCCACTCTAATTCTATGAATTTGCTTAATGACCTCAGAGAAATGGAATCATGTGGAATTTGTCCTTCTGTGACTGGCTCCATTACTTACTATGTGATGGCAAGTTGCAGAACTGACTCCCTTTTCGGGCTGAATACTATTCCATTGTGCATATGGCCCCCAGTTTCTTCATACATTCATCTGTCGGTGGGCACTTTGGTGGTTTCCAGATCTCTGCCATTGTTGCTGAAATTGCAATGATTGTGTGAATGTCAACGCTTCATCAAGC
This sequence comes from Solenodon paradoxus, assembly GCA_004363575.1. NCBI lineage: Eukaryota > Metazoa > Chordata > Mammalia > Eulipotyphla > Solenodontidae > Solenodon > Solenodon paradoxus. The sequence continues at coordinate 15,860 of RJWH01004908.1, read as the reverse complement.
TCCTGAGTTCCAGTCTTTTGCACAAATACTCAGAAGTGGGATTGCTCCCTCATCTGGGAGCTCTGCTGGCATTTGTAGAGGAAACTTCACTGCATTTTCCGTTAAGGTGGCATCTCTTTGTGTTCCCAGCAAGAGTGCCCAAGGGTTCCAACTTCTCCACAACTCTGCCAACCCTTGGTTTTTGTTTTTCATGATAGTCACATTAGTAACAGATGTGAGTAATCACTCAGTATCCCTCAGGTCACACTACCTCCACTCACACAAGATGCCCAGCAGAAGAGGCCAGCCATTGGTCACCTCCAGTCAGTAAGGGTACCTGGGCATTGGGTTAGGTGTACGCCTGGGGAAACGTTCGCTTTGTGAGGGAAACCAAAACCAGACACCAACCCACGTCAGGGCCCAAAGAGTGAAGAAAAGAGACACGTACAGAGCAGCCAGCATCTGCTGGAGCCAGGTGGAAGGATAGACATGGAACAGGGTCTCATCCAAAGGCAGAGGGGCCAGCTTTCCCAATGTCTGGTTGCCATCCTGGGATGCAGGCTGCTTCTGGCCTGCGCTTTGTCAGCCTGGGAATGGGCGGTGCGTTTTACTGCTGGTAAGGTTTTCTAGGTGGTCATTTCCTCCATTCAAGAAAACAAGAAACAAAGAGAGTTTCTGTGACTAGGGCAAGGGAGGAGAAGGACCTCACTGGAGAATGACAAGGCTGGCCCACCGGGGCGGCCGCTATCTCTGGGGCCATCACACGTCCCAGCAGCGCCTGGCAGCTGGGGAGATACATTTAGATAAAGCACCTGGCAGTGCCGATAACAAGCCCCTCAAATGTCAGGCGACACAAAGGATAGCATTGATTGCTGCCACACTGCCGCCTCTCCCTTTCTTCCACACTCCACTCGTTTCTTCCTCCTTTTTGCCGGCAGAGCCACTGCGGGATAATCTTGGGCAGACAGGCATTGTGCCCAGGCACAGATTGTTATTTGCTAAATGGAATTGATCGACATCTCTCCTTCCCATCCCTTCCTTCTGCCCCTTGGAGACAGGCAGCTTTCTCTCCCAGGCCCAGGGCTCCAGTCTCCCTCCTCCTGCCCTGAGCCTGTAGCCAGTGTCCAGGCTGGACAGGAGGATCATGCCAGAACCCAGAGAGTCAGGAGTGGGGCATGAGTAACTGGACAAAGCCAAAATCCTTGTCTGCACACAGTATCTGCTTTCTGTGCAAGGAAATAGCTTTCAAGTCCCTTTGAAGAGCTGTGAAAGAATTCAGAGGGCCGCAAGGGGTATGAATACCAGCAGCAAGGCCAGTCGGAAGTGTGATCCCACTGATCTCTTAAATCCTCTTCTGTGGTGGCCTGTGCACCCACCATCGAGCCATCCCTGAATTGGTCAACCAAGTTGATAACTCCAAACACTATGCCCCAAGGAGTGTGTGTCAGAGAATAACAAGTTCAATGAAAATGTTTTTTTTTTTTTCCTGTCCTTGAGTGTCCTCATAGTGCAGAGTTAATATGAAATCATTCCAGAATTGTCTTGCAGAAACAAATGCCTCACATGTTTAAGGCTTGATCATACATTGCTGGCTTATATTGGTGACTCAAGGTGACATATTTTATAGGACATGAGATCCTCCAGGGGGGTTGATCATCTCATTACTATTTTGCTATTAATAGCTCCTGGTAAATAATAGAATATTATCTCTATTCTGATAAGCTATGCTTAAAATAGTTGCTATGGATTAAAAATAAGAATTTGACATCAAAAAATTATTTCAGAAAATTCTACACTAAGAGGACCTTACTCTAATGACAAAGACAGAGTACACAAGTCAATCAGAATAGAAACAGCTGAAAGATGCAAAGACATCCAAGAGAAGAAGGTTTGGGAGGTAGAATAACAGCCCCCAAATATGTCCAAATCTTAATGCCCTAAACCTGTGACTACAGAGCAAAGAGTAATCAAGGTTGTAATGGAATTAAGGTTGCAAATTAGGTAGGAAAGTGATTCTGGACTATCCAGGGGCACCTATGTAGTCAACTGGTCCTTGGGAATGGATGACCTGGGCAGGCGAGTAGGTTAGGGCTATGAGATGTGATAACTCTATCTGCTGTCACTGACTTTGAAGACGGAGAGGGTCAAGGAGGTAAGGGAAGGAGAAAGTAAGGAAATACATTCTTCCCTGAAGTTTCCAGAAGGAAAGAGTCACCAATTGATTTCAACCCTGTGAAACGCATGTTGGCTCTAAGATAACAAATGTGTTCATGTAAGTTCTCACCACCTCCTATGGCATGACACTAGTACTATTTCCATTGTATGAGTACGCTGAAGCTTAAAAGTGTAAAAGTTCTGATCTCACCACTTCAGTCCATCCACTTATGTTTATCCACAAAGATTCCTCCATAGCATGGCTACACTAAGGAATAAAATACTTAATGCACTTCTAGGAATACGGCACACATTTAACCAGGGCCATCAATCATGATTTAGAGACTCAAATTTTACAAATGAAATCAAGATCCTGGTGAGCCCATCTCTGAGTTATTGAAAAACCTTGTTAACTGTCTCAATCATGCAGTATTAGAGGCTTCCTTGATAAGTTTGTGGAATTACCTTGCGTGCAGTGTTCACAGCAAATTCCTCTAACAGTGCTTTCTGACTGAACCAAATTTGACATCTATAATGGACCAAGAAAAGTCTCTCCCTAATGATACCACATCACTAGCTGTCACAGAAATCGGAAGTGACACTTGTAATAGAAATGTCATCTCTAATGTGAAGGCAGTGTCTTCTTCCAGGGAGTCAATGAGCACATGAAGTTGAGGAGGTGAGACCCTGCAGAAGATATGGAGAGTCATACATGGTGTTTGCTCATTCAAGGAAAAGAAGGAAGATTCTGCAAGAAGAAGCAACTTTTCAAGAATGTATACTCTTTGTAATTGTCCAGAAAAAAACTCTCCAAGCATGTCATTGGAATATCTTGATTCCTTAATGATAGCAAAGCATAAGAATTATATTCTACTGTGACAGCCAGTTACCCAGTAAAGCTGTTGTTTCCCTTCCATGGTGTAGTGTTGTTACAAAGAAATGAATTCCCCAGCTCCCTTTGCATCTAAATGGGACCATGATACCAGTTCTTTGTACTGGGAAGGGTATGCTGAAGTAATTTGATTTTTTCTGGACTAAATTAGGAGGCTAATATGCTTTCATTGGCCTCTTGTTTCCTTTTGACAGAGAATATAGAAGACACACAAGGAAGATATGATAGTCACATCAGGGAAGAGACGTGGATCCCTGGATCACAAAATGGAGGACCATCTGCTGGACATACCTGTTGGACTATTACATAAGCAATAAATTTCATTGTGTTAAGCCACAGAGATTTCAGGGTTTATTTCTTATGGTTGGTAACACTATCATAATTAAAACATGTATATTAAAAGGTAAAGAAGAGGAGCATCTCTTAGGGTTTTAGGCAGTCAGTCACACTAATTAGAAACCTGAAGGACAAGTTGGAAGTCATGTCCATGTGTGTGGCTATAAAGAATCCCTCACATACGTTTCTCGCACCACCATTTGCCAAGGTTATTGAGGTCACCAGTCTTTCAGGCTCAAAGTTATTTCTGTTGGCCTGGAATAGATTCCAATATAGAAAAGACTGTTAGGTGCATATCATACGCCTCACCCTAAAAATCAATTTTGATTTCACAGGACTTTTTTCAGGGGAAGAACAGCTTGCTTGTAGAAGATACCTTCTGAAAATGGCTCCAAATGATCCAATGTAGAAATATGCCACAAGACAGCCTACTTTTTATGAACTATTTGAAACATACAGATTGGGAGAAAATTATAATTCTTCAATAGAGCTTCATATACACTAACTGAACTTTATAATATTGTTGGAGTGAGGGGATGTTCAGAGTCATCATTGTATCAAAATGCCCTCAAGAAAATGGTTAGGCTTAAAAACTGTTAAGTCCTGAAGATGCCCTGATGCTCTTGTTGAAGTTGAGTTTTGGTCTTTAAATATCTACAGTGAACAAGGTAGAGTGAAAAGACTCAGCCTTTCCTCAAGCAGAAGTCGTCTTACAAGTAAAACCCTTCTTGCACTACCCAAGGCTGACTGCCTTCACCACAGAGGAGAGCTTTCATCTTGTCTCTGCTTCAACAGTGGCTTCAGAAGAGACCTGTCTTCTGAAGAGACCTTCAGAAGACTCACTGTCCGCAGGTCATGGTCCTCTTGCAGCCTCCCGCAGAGTATAAAGTTAGAGTCCAGTGTACTTAGGTGTTGCCGTTAAGAGTTTCAGTTCACTCCCCTTCCACTCAGGACAGGTAGCTGGTAGAAGAGTTAAGAAAGGGTTTCGTCATCACAATTCTAGCTTCTTCAATCCAGCTCACATCTTCCAGGGAGCTGGTTTTCCCAATCCACCTCCATTCCAGGGACCCAGTCATCACTGATATCTCATATTAGGATGTTTCCATATCACTATTACTATAACCTGTTACAGTTAGGTTGGTTTGTATGCAATTGTTATTTTTGCACATCAAAAATAGGCACATATAAGCAATTTCATGTGATTCCACTTAACATAATGCAAAATATTGAGACACTAGGAAGGCAAATACAACACCAATTTCACAATCGTTATGACTCATGAAGTCCCCACTATGTCACAAGTACGATGCTCCCGACCGGCCACATGGTCGCCACTGCACCCTCATCCACCTGGTACCCTGCTTCCTTCAGAACCAACATCCATACACTAAGGCACATCAGACACTGAAAAGGATGCGGAGTAGATACATGTATACTTTGTAATACAAAGGATTCTCTTTAAAAACAAATAAATTCTTATTCTAGAAAATTAGAAAATGCAGCTTTCTAAAACGCAGACTTGATGTAGCTGAGAAATGGCACAGTTTCAAATGCTGTCACATTGGAGATACTGACCGTGTTGGACACCCATCCTGTTTGCTCTTATAGAGAACCGGAGGCCATTTGTTAGTATCATGAGAAACTGCACCTCCTAGCAGCCTGCACAATTCCTGGCACGTTCAATTCTGTTGAACAAAAATGAATTACCATTATTTTCCTCGACTACTAAAAATACTAAAGTTGCTAACTTTTGACCTTAAATTCTAACTAAAACATACAGGCTAAAGGTATGTGTTTTGTTCTCCCAGCCACAACTCAGTAAATACATGTTTCTCATTCTCCAAACTCAATTCGTCTTGTCACAATGCCATTCCACGCATTCTCTAATCCTTCACATTTTAGTGATGACAATCATCTTTAGAGAATCTTAGAAAACTGAAGAAGAACAAAGAAGGCACGAGCCACAGGCATTGTGAATTAGGGACAAAAACGATTGGTCCTTGTCAAGAAGCCTAAAACCTCCCAATCCTTCCCCATAGATCCTCTGATTCAGTCTTGTGCAGGTTTGAATTCTTAGATCTGCAAAATGAAGGGGCAAGTCTATTCTCTTTCTAGGTTTTAGAAGTTAATGATTATCATCCTCTGAAAGGGACTTGACTTTTTGAGGAAAGCCATTTTGATTATTTTTTTTCCCAACAATAGTCCATAGATCTGTGCTTGTTGGAAGTCAGCAGTTCCAGAGTGGGTAGAGGGCTTGTATTAAGACAAGGCACCCCATTTCGCTGAAGAAAAGAATATTGAATCCATTGGCTGCCGAGTCCTACTGTGTTGCGCGGGTCTTTGCTGCACCTGGCAGCCTAGGTGGAGCCTGCAAACCCTCAGCCCACAGCCCGGCTTCCTTCTTCAGTTTCAACGTCCCCTCAGGAATGGTATCAGGTGGTTTAAGGGAAGACCATCTTGCCGTTACCAGGGTTTAAACTGACCAGACATCACCAGCACTCCAGAAGGAGTAACAAGTGTTCATTGAGGGCCCAGGACGGCCAAAGTGAGGCTGCATGACATCCTGGAGACAGTTTGGAAGCAGGTGGGGGTCAGCAGAAGCCCCCTGCTTGGTGATTGTGCAGGTTCTGCCTGCAGAAGGACAAAGGTAGATGTTATCCAGACTTAGTCACAATCAATTTTTATCACTGGGTGGAAAAGAACTAAAAGCCAGGGATCTATTAAAGGCTCCTTACCCCAAGAAAACTTGGAATTAATATTTGGTATGTTGCTTTTCCAGATGAGGCTGTGGGAGTCTGATAATGGTGCCTTGGCCCCCAAGAGCCAGCTTCTCACACTAAATCTCAGCCTCAAATGGCTGCGTTAGTGACACCGTCTATCTCAGGGTTCAACTCTGAAGTCCATCTAGGTTGGTCCTGCCAAAGAGAGAAAGAGCTTCTGTGCAAACGAAAATGTCTGTCCAGTGCACCACCGGGTGAGGTTTCTGTTTCCTCTTCCCTCCCTGGGCCGTCTGCCCCACAGGGGACATCTCCCCCTCTGCAGACCTCATTTCCAGAAACACTGTGACCAGTTCCTCCCCACAGTCATCCTCTCTGGAGCCCATGTTTAGAGGAAAGGAGCAAAAAGCTCAGCATTGCAGGGGGCTCAAAGGGACCAAGAGCTACAGTCTCACCCTGCCCAGCAGCCCTCTTGGCTCTTTTCATACACGCAACTTTGTGCCCAGGGATCATCTCCGCTTGAGCAGAGCATCACACGGTCACACGGGCTGCACCGAACCACTTTGAAGTGGATATTGTGTCCTGTGGTGAGGAGCTACTTTGTAGTCCCACCCCACCATGTACTAGGTAGGCGATCTTGAAAGCGGTATGGAAAATGTGTTGAGCTTTGTTTAAACTAGAGGATAAAAGTATCTCAAAATCAGGCTGTACTACTTAGGAACCGAGCAATTTGAGAAAACTATTTGCTTTCACTAAACAACCACTTCCTTTTGATAGAGTTAATAATATAGTGACTACTCTTACCTGATTCATTGTTTGGTAAATTGAAAAGGTTCACATGAATTATTTAGCACTGTACTTGGGAGATAGCGGGGAGACAGCGGGTATTCATTAAATGTGAGACAACACATATGTGCTCATTTATTCATTTAACAATTAACTTCATTTCCTCTCTCTCACAAACAGAGAGGTCCCAGGTGCATCCGTCCTACATGATGCTGCTGTCTCTGTCACATCCATCAAGTCCCAGGTAGGAAGAAAGAGAAAGAGACACAGAGAGACCTGAGACTCTCATATCTACTTTAACTGATTAACTTCAGGTTAAATTCAAGGAGCCAGGACATTAGTGGCAGGTCACCTGGCTGACTTGGAAGTTCTGCTCTTGACCTCTGAGGACGTCAGGTCTTTGAATTCATTTCAGTGTCTAAGTCCTTAGTCAGAGAGGAAAATTTCTCAGCTGCTTTTTCATGCCTTCGAAATGAGTTAATTTTCTAAATGGAACATTGAGGTAATTAGGTTAGCGACTGAGTGACATTTACTAAGGTGAAAAGCAGGGAAAATTTTATATCCTTTATTAAACAGTGATCAGATATATTAAGCAATATGGAGTAATTACTTTTATTCTTCCAAATGTGATTGTTCTTTTCATGCCAAGGCCTACTCAAACTCAGAAGACTCCACCAGAGCATGACTACTCAAAAGACAGCAGGTTCTGTCTCCAGCATCCCTCCCGGGGCCACCTGGCTCAGGGGACAGGTAGGGAGAGGTGGTGTACTCAGGGAGGTCGATGTAAGAATTCAGTTTTCTCCACGTACCTGGACGTGCTGTGTACATTTCTCTCTATGAACCTGCCCAACAAGGAAATTTAGTCATTGAAAACTTCGGAATAGCTTCTTCTGTGTGCTAGACATTGTCCTGAGGTCTAAGGCAGAGAGAAGGGGAGCCAGGCAGAAAAGAAAGATGTAGAATCTAGAGAAAGTTAGAAGACTATGTCATGTTGGAAAGGGGTGTCTTACTGAGTGACCCTGGGGGTAGTGAGGGGCCTAGACAAGCAGCTAGCTGAGGATGCCCCCAAGCAGGGGTGACCCAAGTGACTGAGTAAGGAGTGGTCAGAAGGGATCTGAGAGGTGGGGAAGGGCAGTCACTGTGAGGATTTTGCCTCTTTCTGGTAGAGATAGCAAGTCACTGAGAGATTATGAGCTCAAATATCCCATTAAGAAAACACACAGATACTCACCCGTAAAACACAGGTGAGTTGTATCAGAAATGAGTGCTTCTCCAGTAAGACTTGCTTCCTATCTCTGTCTCCTCTGTGATAAATGACATGTTTGCCATAAACATGTAATTTCCCACTCTCCAATCTTAATGATTTGGGGATCCTGAAAAAGCAAGACAGGGGTTGGACTAACACCTCTCACATGGATTAGATCCATTTTTAGAACATTGATTTGAAAGTCAGAGAGAGATTCCTGTGTCTACAGACACAGAGCAGTGACTTAAATGTTCTCTGCATCTTTTCAAACCTCGATCTTCCTATTTGCGAAATGAGTGATTGTGAAGATTCCATGAGGTAACACATCGAAATGACGTAAACGCAATATTCATTAAATGCTAACTACTTTCATTTCAAGAATGATTTCTTATTTGTAAACACAACTCCATCTCTAATTCTGTGTCCTTGAGCTGTCTTCCCACCTGGGAAGGACTCCTTGGCCACCCGCTCGGGACCCACGTGCCCAGTCCTGCTCCCTGGCCATGTCCTCCCTGACACCACCGTTTTCTTTACGGTGCTCCTTCCACTCCCTTCTGGTCAGGAGTCCTCACCGGGGGAATCTGGGTGTGGCCCAAGTACATTTAGCAATATCTTCAGACAATCTTGGTTGTCACAACTGGAATAGAGCTAGTAGTTTTTGTGGATACAGGTTAAGTGCTCTGCTGAACATCCTGCGGTGCACAAAACAGCCCCACACAGAAAGCATCAGTCTTCAAATGGCAGCGTGGCACAGATGAGAAGCAGTAAGTATGGCAGCATACCATCTCTTATATACAAATAATATGTATATATGTACATGTGTCCTGGATAATATACATTATATATCACATATTATATATTCATTATATTACACATGCATATGTGTGTGCATATATATATTTAACGCAGATATATCATATAATTGCTCCTTCCCAATGGACTCAGTCTAGCTCTACACTTCCACCTCTCTGCCACAGTTCCTGACATGGCAATAGTCACTGAGTGAGAGTTTGCCAAAACAGACTTGGAACAATTTTATCATACAACTCCTCAATTCATGCTTAATTTCTCCTGACCAAAGTGCCAGAAATTTGGACTCCAAGTGAAAATTTTCATATCCTGTTCCTTATGTATCCATACACAATTCAAGTGTTCTACATTCACGTAGACAAAATAAGACAAAAAGAATTCATATAATCTCATGCAATTGTACAAGCATGACCAGCACAATGTTAATGGCTAATAGAGAACAAGAAGACATCTTTTCATCTAATCACCATCTCAAGTGAGGGGACAGAAGGCTGTCAAAGACGGTGACCTTGTTGAAATGGAGCTGGAAGCATCCAGTTGGAGGGGAGGCCCCGAAGACAGCACACAGCCAGGTCACCTGCAAAAGTACTGAAGCCCCTGTTCCCCAAGCTGCCATCTCAATCAAGGCTGCATGTAGAACACAGTCTCTTCCAGAAAGTAAGGCTGATCCATCTTTGTTAAGATTGAGCAGATGCAGAAGTCAAAGCATCAGCTGATGTCAACCACCACTTGTCTCTGTAGTGCAAGAAAGTCATAATTATGTCACAGTATATGAAAATGCTAATAGTGTAGATGGATGACACATTTTCTGCTCTAGTGCTTTTGTAAGGGCTGTTAGTCATTGCCCATGAGCATCTTAGAACATCAGAAGTCTCCAGTGCCTCCCGCCCATACATCCTCCCTTCCCACAGTCGCCAGTCCCCTTCAAAGCTGAAGCACCACCATGAATCCAAAGGCTCCTTGAGTCTCTCGCTATTCCTTTAAAAACAGTGCTATAAGGGAAAAGCTAAAAGATCAAGAAGTGCAAGAATCAATACCACAACATGTTTAAGCAGAGTAAATTCTATAGAAAGTCCCAATATAATGACTGTGTCAGAAAATGGTTTTATCCCGGGCATCTTGGTAGCAAGTCAAATTATCATACTGGAAACTTGACAATGAAATCATATAAGGGAAATTAGGAGAAAAAATTTAAACAAAACCTCCCTGTTTCTAATCTATCCTGCTTTCTTCAAAAATATACTAGCACCCACTACCCTGAGGAAGAGCTGAGAACCACAAGGGAAAAAGACAACTTTGGGAGGAAAGGTTAAAGTTCTAATAAAGTCAGGGTAATGCCCGTTCAGAGCCAGTGCCTTTTCCCCATGTTCCGCATGTGTGTTCCGTTGTAAGATTCCAGGGAAACCTTGGGAAATGTCAGTGTCTCCTCTCCCCTCCCTAACTGCCTGCTGTTGATTCTTCCCTCCCCAAGAACCCCAGGAGGGAAACATCACCCTCAATGCTCCTTCCAGACATGTTTGCCTTCCACGTTATCACCTGCAGGCACCCCTTCCTCGTCCCTTCCAGCAAGCAGGGAGTCGAGCTGAATGTCAGGCTCTGTCATTTAGACAGAGCACAGATACCCTGTGGTGATGTCTCCAGCCCAGCAGTTCAAGAGATGTCAGCTACCAGCAGCCCAATTCATCGGGAAACCAGAAATATGACAGTCCTTGGAGATACCTAGAGACAAGCAGAGCCAAGGAGGCTTTGTCAAATAAAGAAAAATAGAAGCTGAATGACTGTTCTCAGAGATATTCTAATGAATTTTGAGCTGGGAAGAGTAGCCCTGATTTCAGATGGAATTGCTACCTACAAAACACTCTCTGATCTAATCTGTAGCTTTCCCCTGGCTCCCTCCCACTCCATTTCCTACTTCACACAATTCAGAATCTATAAATCTCTAACTGATGGCAAGGTCAGAATTTTTCTTGATAGCAGGTACTAGATCAAAGCATATTTTATGACAGATTTGTATTTTTCCTAAAATACCATACAGCTCAATGACAACAAGAACAGTTTCAATTAAGCAAATGTCCATAGAGCATCCACCCTGTGGAGGATTCAACACTTAGTGCTATAGAAGATACAGGCTATGAAACACTCATATGTATCATGTAGAATCTTAAATTCTACTGAATAATTAGACAAAGACATACAAGATTATGAAATACTGGAGAAAGGCACCAGGTACTACAGGATTCAAAGGGAGGCATCACATCGGGCTAAGGAAACTGAGAGAAGGATTCAGCAGGGATCTCAATGAACAGGAGATTTGTATCATACTAACAGAATGGACAGATAGGTGAATTCAAGTCTCAGGGACCCATATGAAGGCATAGTCATAAGAAAGCACAATTATGAAGGGAGTTTATCCACCCATTCATTAGTTAATTCAGCATTAACCAGGGCCTGCTCTAGGCATCAGAAGCAGAGCAGTGAGTAGGGCAGATCTCTTAGAGCTTAAACAGAGATCCTAAGAACATCCATTAGAAACTATCACAGAGTAATGAGTGACTATCTGAAAGGGCCAGGAATGGAGCATGTCATTCAGACTGAGCTCTGCATATCATGGAGCAGACATGGAAAGGAAGAGTTCCCAGTGGAAGAAAGAGCTACCCCAATGCCCCATGATGGGAAAGACCCTAACTGTTTACTGAAGATGAGCAGGAACATAGGAAGAGAAGTGACTAAAGGTGAGGACAGAGATCAGGCAACAATAGTAAGCTGTGCAAGACAGAGTACAAAGTTTGGATCTTGTCTGAGCTGAGTTGGGAGTCTTTGGAGTGTTCCAAGAAGGGGTGACAGGATAGGAGTGATATTTTTGAAAGAAGTAGTGGATTCTACATGGAAATGGTCAGCATGGACAGGACCAAGTGTGGATAATGGCTTGCATCAGTCGGACAGTGGTCAGTATAAAGGAAGTGAACTGTTATGGATATTCCTCAAATTCAGTTGACAGTACTTGCCAAGGGCCACCCTCTGAGTGCTGAAGGAAAGAATGTAAGAGAAGGCAAATATTTTTGCCTTAAGCAACTCCTAGGTCTAGTGTGTGATGGGGATGCCTGTGTGAAGGCAAGTTTAGGGAGAAAATTCTATTTTGACCAAATTATGTTTCAGAGTACCATAAATATGGATGGGAAGATGTCAAGAAGGAATACACACAATGTGTTCTGAAAGAGAACTGGAAAAATAAGGCAATAATTAGAGAATGAGGTGTAGCTTTTTTGTCTGATGGTCAGACACACTGAAACATTTTTATATAGGTTTATTCATCCAAATACAGTGAATAAACCAGGAGTATCTGTCACAATTTATAGTAATTCTAATAGAAAAGGATGTAGAACTTAACTATTAGAAAGCCAAGAAATGCAAACTGAATGGGAGTGAAGGGATGGAGAAGTGAGTAAACGGGGTCAGAGGTGCAAGCTACTTATCATAAAATAAATAAGTCTTAGTCATGTACAGCATGACTAGTTCACAGTACTGAACTGTGTATTTGAAAGTTACTAAGGGAGTAGATCTTAAAAGTTCTGACCATAAGAAAATGAATTTGTATCTATATGAGATGACAACTGTTAACTAAAGTTATGTGGTCATCAAATTTCTCAACATATATACAACATATTATGTTGTACAAGTCATTCTGTTATACACCTGAAACAGATGTTATGTGTCAACTGCATCTCAATAAAAACAATGGAGAGATCATTTTTTTCACCAGAATGGAAAATATTTTAAAAATCAATAATACCCAGTGTTGACACAGTTGTGGGAAAAGGGACACTCTCATGAACTTTTGATAAAAGTAAATTATACAATATTTTTGAAGCGAGTTTGAAGAAAGCTATGAAGAGTAACTAAAAGAAATACTTCAATTTTCAATTGTCCTGCAGAAGAGTAGACATAAATGGTCAAAGATGAATATAGAAAAATGTTTATCGCTTCACCTTGGATTAGAGAGTAATGAAATAATTTGCTTAAATCTACATAAAGAAGCAACTTCCAAATATACTGAAGTGGAGAGATATTTGTGTTTTAAGAGGAAAAATGGCAAGTTACATGATAATATGTAGCATATGATTCTAATTTTGTTATAAATATTTATACTTGCCTATTTATATGTAAAATCTTATATGTAAAGGAATTAGAAAGCTCATTGGATTCTTCACAAACACTGAAAAAGATGAAAATGAAACAGGGAGACTTCATTTTCACTTGCTATATTTCAGTATGATTTGAATATATACATAATGATAAAGATTACTATTAAAGATGAATATCAGAAATTAAAGGTGTGTGTTAGATATTTAGACAAGACAGAACCAGATGAGTAGAACATGGAACCCTCAAATGTACATTCAGGTGCCAGAAGGTCGCAGAAGCAGTCACTTTCCTGCAAAATTGTAACAACGAATTGGGTACCTATCTAGAGGCAAATGTTGGCAATTTGTACTAATTTCACTGAACTGCTTGTCTATTCAATGCACTGAGTATAAGCCTCCCCAAGATGTGTCACTTTGGCATGTAGATCCTTTTGTGCTAAGGTCCATCAAGGCCCTGCAGGCTCCTGAGAAATTTTCAGCACTCCCTTAACTATCTAGCTTAATGAAAATTGGAGATGCTGCCCAGGATTAAGATTTTTATCAGAAATAACCCTTTCATCAGAGAAAGCTATCTTCATGACAGAACAAACATTCACATGAAGTTATCCTCTCCTTTTCCTGTCTCTGGGAAACCCCAGGTTTAGCACAGGAGATATACCCTCATTGGCTTTGGAATCTACATTCATGTAGATTCCCCCATATGTATGTAAGTACACTTATTCTTTCTTCTTATTAATCCATCTGTGTAAATTTGATTACTGGTCCAAGAAAAATCTATAGGGGTGGGGGAAATTTCCTCTCCACTTTTACAGCACTAATTACACCTTTAGGACTCTATCCTAAGGAGCCAATGAAGTACACAATCAAAGATTTATAGAAAAGTCTGTTCATTGTCACTTGACCTACAACAGTAAAAACTTAAGAAATGTTATTTGATGTTAGTAGTGATCTTCTAAATCACATTTAAATATTTCATGGAACGTAAGTTTGCATGGAATCATGGTTTTGAAGCTTTTTGAGTAGCAAAAGGAAATGTTTAAAATATGCATTAAGTATAAATTAACAGCAAAATGAAAGTAAACATACACACACTTGTAAATGTCATTAGAGTCATTAAAAAATAAAGTTAGAAGAAACTCATTCCAAAAGTTAAGAGTGATTACTCCTTGGTAATAAAATTACAATCTGTTTAAACTCACTCTTGTTAGAACTCTAGTTTCTCCCTAAATATTCTTTGACTAGCAAGTACCCCTTCTGAGATCAGAATGCTTTTAATAAGAAAGGAAATGATTATACCTGTGTGTATCAAAGCTCAGTGTATTTTATTTTGCCTTTGTGCTCCACTAGAAAAGCTTCTGAAGATAATGCAGCTAAGGGGAAGGCTGCCCCAATAAAGCAGCTGCATCTCACACACCCCTTACCGCTCGCTGGCTACACATCCCCAATGATCTACTGGTGCAGAGAGCATTCGTGGTCCAGGTATTGGCAACAACTCCCTGGGATCTGAAGACGTATGAGCCTTGCTCTGGACAGCATCTGTGAGTCCACAGAGGCCATTCCTCAGCAGAAATTGAAATGGATGTTATTTACTCTAACAAACACTGATTGCATTACAGCCGTATCAATCACAGGCACATGGTGGAACCAAGGGTCTGTCAATGACACCGTGTCCATCTCCACTCTGAGCCCTGCAGCAAATCCAGTTCCAGCAAATGTCAGCTCATTTCAGATGTAACCCAGGCGGATTTACACCCATCTCACCCTAAACGACCGGGCCTTCGTGCAGCCCGGTGTCCTGCAGATGCCGCAGACATTGAGGTGGCTGTAAGGAGCCTTCGCCCTGCCTCAGCCTAAGTCAGACCTCATGGCAACAAACTTGAATCGGGTCCAGTCTGTCTACAACCCTCCACAGAAACCCGACTGAGTGCTGCACAGACAGGCTCTCTGCAGTCATTGTCTTCAGCTCAGCCAGTCAAGCTGACGGTCTGTATTAAAAAGCGATCCACTATCAGGGTGTAGATAAGCACGTGGCACTCATTTTATCATTTCCTCACGATTACAGCCCAATGAGGCGGGCAGCTGCAGACACTCAGCAAAGTGAAAAACTGTAGTTGAAGTCACACCGCTCTCGTGGAGCTGGGATTTGATTCCAGGTGGTCTGGTGCTGAGTCCCCAAGCTTCCCTCTAAGTATGACACACCACTCGGGTCCTGGGGCGGTTGCGATGGGTAACGTGTTTTTCTTTTTTCTTGTTACAGAGGGAACTTTCAATAAATATCAGCCCTTGTTAAGAACCTCCAGTGCAAGCCTTCCCGAAGACTAGGAAAGCAAAGCTTTGTAGGCAGTCACTCTCCGCTCCCCAGGTGCCCGTTCGTGTCCTGTCCAGGGCAAGGTCATGTCCTAACCACTTGGCCAAGTGAGAATGTTCATCTCTGAGCACCTTCAGGCTCTCATGGACCTGGAGAGGAGGAACCTGGAGAGTCGGGGCCAGCGTGGAGGTGACCCTGTGTGAGGTGGGCAGGCGGCCTCTGGCTGGTCAAGTGGCTCCATGATTCCGCCCTTACTGTCTTCACATGCTAATCAGAGTTAATTGGCGAAAATCTATTTAAACTCTGGGTCCTCCTTATGTTAGCACTAATTACAATCAAGATTTGCTCTGAACAAGTGCTTAGACCTTGGAGATGAATCCCCTCTCCTTCTCCCTCTAATGAGAATGAGTCCTAGACTTGTGCTCAATCACTCCTAAAGGAGAAGACAAATAACAAATGGTGATCTCTCTCTTTCTCTCTCTCTCTCTCT
>RJWH01004907.1:19120-92342 GCA_004363575.1 Solenodon paradoxus | reverse complement strand
TCTCGGGTAAAGCTCTTTTTCAGAGCTTGTTCTAGAGCGAAGGTGGATATGGATTCCTCTTGCAGCCCAACCAGTCACAGGCTTTAGGGAGACTTCTCATCAGCAGCCTCCTGGATTTCCACTGCCCCATCTGCAACCTTGCAGACTGGGATCTTGGGTCACTGTTTCGTGTAAGTTCTAGAGTCCTAGCCACCCTGACTAGGTGTGCAAAGGTCTTTGGTTCAGTTCAAAGTAGACTGGAGCCAATGCAATTTCTCTGTAAATCTCCCAGCTCCATTCTAAAAATGACTTCGCAAAAATCAGGCTTTTACACTTGAATATGCAGAGTCACTGCCTCCTGAAAATAACAACAGAGGAGGCCCTTAAATTTTATCCCCTTAGACCCTGCAGTATTATATTCTTACCAGTCTGTCCCAGAGTTTTAAATTTGATGAGTACATACAGTCTGGAGAAGGACTCATCACTGAATCATCTCTTAATAACTTTTTAGAAAGTACCAACTCTGATAAAGTGTTTATCATTAATATATTATCCAATGGAAAATTTCAAAATGTGACTTTTTCTGTGAAATAACTTTCTATCATGAGTTTATCTTAATGTTACAGCAATTATTTTGTTTTGGTTTGCTTTTTGATGGCTAAGGAGTAAAGAAGGAACAGATGGCTGAGATATTAACTGGCAGATTCTTTACACATATCAAGTAATAAACACCTATAAACTCATGATTATGAGACTACCTGTAGTGAGTTTTCCACAGAAAGAAATCCACTTGTGTAGGTTAGAGTCATGAGGGTCAACAGCCTACTGAGACTCAGAGACTTGGAAAATTGCTGGGCCTAAGACAGATCTTGAATGCTAATATTGACATTTCCTTTTGCCACCTCACTGTATAGATGACTACAACTTTATCTTTTATCAGTTTAGCCAATATTTATTTTCCCAACTCTATTGGTTTGAGTGTTCTTGTCCCAGAGCACAAAATCATAACACTCACAGTATTTGCTCTAGTATTTTATGTATATGATTTGACAATCACTTAGAAAATATAGTATTTTGCACCTTGAAAACTTTTCTCTTGTCTGACTGAGCTTGTCACAGCTCTTCAGAAGCTTTCACAGCTCTGCTTATTGTCATCATTACACCCTAGGCCCAGTGTTGAACCAGGAATTGTTCAAAATCAAACTCAGTAATTTGTGAAACAAACCAATATTTGTGAAAACCCAACTATGTGCTAGACATAATGGCAGACTCTCAGAAAGTGAAAATTAAAAAGAATAAATAATAAAACTGATAAAATATGAAAGAAGGGCCTTGTGTACCTCAGGAATGATAAGTAGTTTAATTAGATTGAAACACAGTGGACAAAGAGAGAGGTACAAGATAAAACTGTGCAGCTAATATCTGGTTGAATTGTAAAAGACCTCATTCACTCCTAAATGTCATGAACTTTATTTTAAGTACCAGAATGCTAGGATTGAATCTCAGCTTTTGAAGACTTCACTTGTGACTGTTGGATAAGAAATAAAAGCAAAATGGCCTGCCCTGGGACAGATGAAAATCTGCTTGGGAAGACAAGACTTATGAACATGGGATAAGAATTTAAAATGGAGCACGGTCAAGTAGAAAACCCTGATGTAGAAAATATATGATCTACGACTACTCCAATTTCATTTACTCCAATTTCCTCATTCCAACCAGAGTTATCTAGTTAAAACAAAAATCTAACATTTCAATCTGCATTCCATGATCCCCGACATTTTTTAATACTTCTCTGGTGCTTAAGGAAAAACAAAATTATGTTTCCTTAACAAGCCTTAAAAATCTGTAGCTCCTATTTATAACCAAGTTTCCACTTGCTTTTTGAATTTCAACCACACTAGCTTTTACAGGTTCCTTGTATCCAGGATCATTTACTTTCACTACGAGATGACAATCTGCCTCCTGTGTCTGGAATGCCCTTTCCTTCCTGACTCCCTTTCTTTCTAATTTAATTCCAAGCATATTTACCTTGAGGTGTCCTCTGGAAAGCTCTCATTAGTCTTCTTAACTTGTATAAAGTTTCAGTGTCATAATGTATCAGCCCCAGTATTGTTTCATAATGTATTAACTGGTGTTCTCCAGAGAAATAGAGTCAAATAAGATATAGATATAGACATAAATGCAGACGAAGATACAGAAATCTGTCTAGATAAATATACAGATATAAATACACATAGAGATAGATGATTGATGATAGATAGTTAGAGAGATAGAGATTTATTATCAGGGATTGTCTCACAGGTTTAAAGAGACTAAGAAGTGCTATGATTAACAGTCTACAAAATGGAGGCCAAGGCCAAAGAAAGTCCATGGTGGAATTCTAGGCCAAAGTCCTGAGTAACAGGAGACCCATATGTGAGGGCAGAAGAACACCATATTGGTGAGAGTAGCTTTCTTATTCAGTGTACCCATTCAAATTCTAATCTCCTCTAAACAGCCTCACAGACACGCCCAGAGATAATATTTCACTAGCTATCTGGGCATGAGTTAACACAGATAAGCTGATGTATATAATTAATCATCAGTGCACTAGAGTTTATCTCATTTATTTCCTACTTTTACAAGGATTAATATATTGCATCTATTCACTTGACTACACCAGCAATTTTCCTATTTTTATAATTTTTAAATTTACTTGAAAACGTGTATTTTCTCAATTAAAAAACAAGCCTCTCTTGGCCCTAATCATCTTCTAATTACACGCTCATCTTTCTATTTTCTTTCATTCAAAATTCCTCAGAAATGTTTCTTCCTCATTGTCTCTAATTTCTCTCCTCATTCTTTATTGAATCCATGTTAGCCAAGCTGTAGCACTGAACACTCTTCTGAAATGGTTCTCAGTGAAGTAACCAATGACAGATCCATGCTAGAGACATGGACAAACCTCAGTTCATTCATCTTTGATCTGTTGCCAGAAGTTCAAACTTTTCTTTCCTTCATGACAGTTTCTTCCTCCATGACAGTTTCTTCACTTGATTTTCAAGGCACTACGCTTGAATAGTTTCATCTTGCTTTTTTGGAGGCAATCTGCTCAGTCTTATGTGATGGATTTCTTTCTATTTCTGCTCTAACATGGAACTGCCCAAAAAAACACAAAAACGATCCTTTAAACTTTTTCTGTATTTCAGCTATACCCCACCCTTTCTGTCTATATGCTTATCAGTCAAAATTATATATGCCAAGCTTCACTCTGACCCATGAACTCTTAGGCCATGTATCTAACTGAAAGCTCAGTATGTGTATTTGTATTTCTAGGAGAAATATCAGACATAACACATCAAATTGACTATCAAAAATGAGATCTCTCAATTCAAATTTTGCTCCTCTGTTTCAGTCAATTACAGGATCATCCTTTTAACTCCATGGTCCTCAAACTCTGGGGTCATACTTACTTGCTGTCTTTCATACTCTTATGCCACACCTTTGATCAATTTGCAAAGATGTTGATCCTACCTCTAAAGCATATCCGGCATCTGACTTGTTCTAATGGTGTTCTCTGATGTGACGTTAGACAAATCATTGCATCTCTTGTCTAAATTATTATGATTGCCTTCTCACTGGTCTCTCTGTGTCTATCCTCTGCCCTCTTTAGTCTTCTGAATAAAACATCTGGAATGATCCTATTAAAAGTAAAAGGAAGTTACGTTTGCAGGCAAAGTCCTTCAAAGTCCCTCATCCCCCTCAGAGTAAATACAAAGTTCTTATAAGTCATAAGACCCTACATACACCATTTGGTGCCTTGCTGGCACTTGTATCCAACTTCTTGATTTTCTCTTTAATTGTGCTTCATTCACACTGGTCATCTTGTTGTTATTTCTCTTCTATTTTAAGCTAAGCCCTCAGTGTAGGAGTTCTTGGCACAAACAGAAGCAGCTTCTAGTGCCCAGTTAATTAATTGAAAGATGGGCTTTTCTATTCTGTTTGGTATCTGCGTGGTGAAGGATCTGGGAAAGGGTACCTGGATGCCTGTACCTTGCTGCATAGAGAAGACCAGTTTAAAAGAGGGCAGCTTCATGGACAAAAAAATCCCGTGATCCAGCCCCCTTCTTACTGCTGTAGCCTCAGAAATAGGACAAGTGCCTCTTAAACTGTCAGCTCTGAAATTGATGATTTACTGACAGCTTTGCTTAAAACTGATTCAGGAACCGGGAAGTATTTTAAATTGATAGGTAAAAGTTATTCTAAGTTGTGTTTTGGAAAATACTGATTCTTTACTTCAGCCCGAACTTAGTGAATCGAGACATCTAGGTGGTGCTGCTAATGAATCAACATTTCAGAGAAGGTATAATGTGTATAATGTTTGTGCTTATCAAGGGGCAATCCTGGATGCAAACAATTCCTTGCTGAGTTTTAAAAGGTAATGCTAGTAGTCAGACTTAACCCTAGAAATATGATTTAATACACATCAGAATGGTGAATCCCTGATTAGAAGTAGAGATCAATATTTGCTGAATCAATAAAACTAGGACAACTGACTAAAGTATGAAATATTATATACTTACTCTCCTTTACAATTCAGTTATAGTGTCATTCTCCCTTTGACTTTCTTTAGTTCTTCACTGTGAAGGAAAGATTTAAAAATAAATTTCTCACATCTGCATCATAGCTAGTTAAGTCCTTATTACCTCTTATCTGCAAATTTTGCCTTTCTTTTGCTCTTCCTTTCTCACAAAAGTCAGAATAACCTAGAAGCCATTCATATAATGTGCATTTTAAGGTTCCCTTTATTAATATAGAAGCTTTTGATTCCAAGTGACAGAAACTCAATTCAAACTGACATAAATGGGGAAAATTATTGACTAACATAACTAAGCACATCAGAACTGAATTTAAAATTCTTCAGCATTCTATTTATTTTCATTTTTCAACCTGATATCTCCTTTGGCTTAATTCTTAGTCATATTCTTTCATGAATCCTAGGTCCTCTTTTTGGTAGTTAAGCACCCATGGTAATCCAAGCCATATATCCACGATTAACCCAGATTTTCAATTTGACTCATGAATTCATCTTTCAGCTAAACTATAACCATAAAGAAGAAATGATCTGATTAGTCAAGTGTATGCTTCTCATGGACGTATGTTTTTCTATTACTGAATGCGGGTGATTGTATACATTTCCCCCAAACATACAGACTGAGAGTGGCAAAGGAGAGCTACCCCAGAGGGAAAATATAGGCCTTTTACCAGAAGAGTGAAGAAAAATCCAGAACAGAGAAAAAGACACAGTAGGATATATTCAAGACAAATTAATGAAAGGATTTTCGGTTTTTTTTTTATTTTTGTAAAGGAAAGGTGTGGACAGGAATAAAACCAAGAAGAGGCAGTCAGGCAGGAAGAGAGAGGAGGAGAAAGCACCTTATTTATTTTATCTAGTTGTTCATCTTGGTTGTTCTCCAGCCCTGGGAAGCAAACCTGGTTTCTCAGGATGTATGTGGACTGGGCCCAACCACTACTCCATCAGGACATACTGTGAATTAACTAAAGTTTCATGCTAGTCCAAACACCATTATGACTTGTGCTCTATTTACCATTAAAGTTCTTAAATTCATCATACCTCCTCCAGTGCCCAATAATTCAGTCACACCAAACTAGTGTTTCTGGAGTCTTTCACAGAAGTGTCTTGGTTCTCCACCAATTCCATTAAGCTTCTGAAATAATGGCACCAAGGTTCTGGGGAGTTTGACAGAGGAAAGTGGGAGCTATTTTTCTTCTTAAGGCTCGAATCCCAGACATCACTTCTGATCCATACCCTTGGTCCAAAGAATGGGAAATAAAATCTCTTCTTCTCATAAGGAGACGTATGGCGCTTACTCGGGTAGAGGTGGTACAATTGGGGAGCTGTATGACTCTTTTTGGAGACCATCTACTGAAACATGAGTTCAACTTATTTAGTTCCATTTTTCAATAGACTATCTCAGTATCTTGATGATCTTGGGCAAAGGTAGTAATATTCCTTTTTTTCCTCTTATTTTAGGAGAGTGCTTCCCTTCACATGTTGATTTTTTTTTTTGTAAACCAAAGAGGCTTACTACAGATATTTTTTAAAGATTATTTTTTAGTGAAATAATTTTGTGAAGGATTAACCAAGCAAACACATTTTTCCTATTGTATACACTCACTCGTAGAATTTACAATATGTTAATGTGCATTGCAAATTTCCCAGAGATAGGTAGAAGGAAGTTGGGTAGGGGATGGGGAAAGTTAACCAGCAGAGCCTATCCTAACATATTTGACTTGGAACTAGTAATTAATGAGACAAATATTCCATAATATATACTTTGAAAAACCCTGCCTAGACATGTGGTACAAACTTCCTAACAGTCCACTTGTCATGGATTATTATTATTTGACTCAATGTCAAATTTTATGTTAGACTATGAGCTCAGTCATGTGAATTTTGTTTTCATTTTATTTCAGTTGTCACAAAACATACTGGTCATTTAGTGACTACATCAGGAATAGATTAAAAAAAAAGAGAGAAAGACAAGGGGGAAAAAGGACTTTAAAATCTTCCTTATGGGTGCTCCCTGGTAGTTTTAGCGGTTAGGTCTGTAGCTTCTGCTTGGCATAACAATCCACTTAATTCCCAAGGACTGGAATTCCTTGCATCATCGGGAAAGATAAGGATGGGAACAAGGAAACAAAGAGGCACAACTAAATAGAAATAAACAAAAATGTCTCTTCCTCCTCTCTCTTCCTGCCTGCCTGTTTATCTTCCTTCTCCCTGCATCTTTCCTAAAGAAGGAAAATAGCAACAAAAAAACTTTCACTATGTAAATCCTGACCTTGATATTTGTAAACTGATCATTTATGCAACACCCATTCGTTTGTTAGAATTAAGTTCTTCTGTGGTAATTCTGTAAGGGGTCTTGTCATGATTTCGGATGGCATACAACCATATTGCTCCTGCATATTTCCATTAGAATAAGTATAATGGTCCCCCGAATGGAAGCTACTTCCTAGTAGAACCTGCAATAGTTCTGGAATTAAGGTTGCTATTAGCTGACCATAAAATAGGGTAATTATTTCACTGTATGGGTTCAATATATGCTCAAGATTCCTTAAAAGTGGAAGAGGGAGACAGAAGAGACAACCAGAAAAATGCAATGTGAAAAAGACTCAGCCAGATGGTGCTGCCTTTGAAGAGGGCGGAAGGAGGCGTTGACCCATGGACTGTGGGTGACCTCTAGAAACTGGAAAAAGTCAAAGAAACAGATTCTCCCATAGAACTTACATAAGGGAGGCAGATATTCTGATACTTCATTGTAAACCCCGCTTTGTTTATCTGACCCCCAGGACTATGAGGTAATACATTTGTGTTGCTTTAAACCACTAAATTTGTGTTAATTTGTTATAGAGTCAGAGAAAACGGATGATTGCCATATTTTCTGGCTGACTAGTTATTAAAAAAGAATATCAACACTACACTGGTACAGCCCTCACTGCACTTAATTTATTTTAATAGATTCAGTTTTAATTACTTTGATGCTACTCTGTAGTATGTTAGTAAATACACCAGGCTCCATTTGTAAAATTGACTAATCTTTATTAATAGATGCTCTCAGTATAGTATTTGCTCCTAGACTAATTCTACTATAGAAAAGTGTGCATAAGTATTTGTGGACTAGGCAAGGTGAGGCAATTCCAAGAAACACTGTTTTGAGGGTGATTTGCTGCTTCCAGAAGCAGAGCAGACAGATAGCATAAACATTTCAAAATATGAGATTTTAATAAAATATGAATAACACACACAGAAAACGCTCATTTATTTAAGATTCCTTTCCTCAGAAAGCAATAAGCGCCTCCTCTGTGTCTCTCTGGCCTCCGGTAGTGAGGACACACTAGTAAGTTAAAACGTGATCACTTAAGGTTCATATCTTTCATTAAAAGAAACTAAAAATATTAGAAGTGACATTGAATAAATGTGAATGACATTTAGCAATATGTACAAATGATTACAGAAGCTCACATGATGATTTAATTATCCAAATTAAAAAAAAAAAAGAACTTGATCAAGTTAATTCTATTGCAGTGCACCTTTAACACAGGCAGATGAACAAGTTAGGAAAAAAACAGACTCCAGGAAGGGCAGAAGACACACATTGAAATATTTATTTCTTTAAAAATGCATTTGTTTGAGGAATGGAAGTAATTTGTGTCACTGAGATAGAGAGCATGCATAGAGAATGGAGGCACAGTGAAAAGCAAGGAGTTTAATTGAATATTTTTTATCAAAAATCATGCGAGAGCTCAGAACGTGAGGGTCTTTATAAACAAACGAAAAGTGTTGGATTTTATCCTGAAGAATGCAGGAAACTATCAAAGCATTTTTAGGCAAATTCGTAGAACAAATTGACTTTAGAAAAATCTAAAGATGTGTGAGCAAAGGATTGGAGAGATAGAATTAAAATGAATCAAAACATGATGAATGCTAGGAAGGTGTGATTGGTTAGAATTATCTGGAGATTAGGAAATTGGGAGACACCCAAGGGACAAGTTCTATAGAATCTAATAACTGAGGAGTCATGGAAGTAAAGAGAAAACAACCACCAAAATAAGACCAGTAGTTATAGCTTAGGCAGCTAATGAAAGTATTCTTCCTTACTTAGATACCATAATAAGAATATACCCATATTTTACCACAGTAAGGGTTCTTTTTGATGACAATAACAGAAAACGCAGATCAGGTTTGTTCTAAAAGATGAGCACATATAGTTTCAAATATATGAACTTGCAATAAGATCTTGAAAGATGCTTGATATAGTGACACATATTAAATGATTCCAAAACAATTTATATCATATTTCAACTCTGCTTCCGTTGTCTTTTTGCTTATATTCAGAGTGCTTTTTTCAACAACTTATTCTTTATTACAATGTTTGTTAAAAAAAATGTGCCTAGACGAATTTTTTAAAATATGTTTTACCAGATAAGACTTCACGGTTCTTCTTAAATCCATTCCTTTTCAAAACAGAATGCAAATGATTACAATTAAATGTAAGACCTTCATGATCTATGCACTTCAAAACTGAAATATTATGAAACTAACTATCTAATTTTAAAGTCTGTATTACTTTGAATGCATAACTAATTTAATCAAACCCTCTCTTACTTTTGTAGGAATGTATTTCAATGCTTCCCTCTTAGCACATTTTGCTTTTAATAATCACAAATTAGTAAATCTAGAGAAACTGAAAATTTCTGTTCTTATATTCTTGATAAAGTTGATCAAGATTTTCAGCTGATTTTGAATAGACAGAAATCAAAATTTAAAGGCCTTGATTGCAAAACAGATCCAATACCATTGTAGAATACTTAAAACTAATTTTCATAGTAATTCTTGAAATATTAAGATATTGCTAAAATTCCTCTGATGATGGGCTGAAAAAGCAAAAGCAAAAACTCATATAGAATGTTTATCTTTAAAGCAGATTAACTTGATTACAAACACACACAAATTATAGTCTTTTTTTCTGCCTCTATTCATAAAGCTGCTATATGGAGTTTTTGGTTAGAGTTTATTTCCATGGAATCATTATTTGTGTGTTACAGAAATTCTAAATACATTTCTGGTCAATACATTTTTGTTTTTTTTCCCCTTTCAATGAGTTCAGCTGTTTTTACCATAACACTGCACTATAAAAAATTGGCTTTTCATATTTTTAATCACTGTAAAAAGTAAAATTTTAGCTCCAATGTTGAACGTCTTATAGCATTTGCTGTGTTATGATATATTTTGCTTTAGAGATCCCATGAACTGAATGAAAAAAGTTGAACTTATATTGGAATTAATTGATTTTCTACCTGAAACATCATGTAACATTTATGCAACCTCTGAGTCATTTAACTGCTCCTGAAGTTCTTCGCTGATGGAATCAGCAGTGTATCTATTCCATCATTTTTCCTACCTGCCCAAGAAAACTTTGATATATTC
Source organism: Solenodon paradoxus (assembly GCA_004363575.1). Lineage (NCBI taxonomy): Eukaryota > Metazoa > Chordata > Mammalia > Eulipotyphla > Solenodontidae > Solenodon > Solenodon paradoxus. Next base: position 82,369 of record RJWH01004907.1, on the reverse strand, counting down.
CCTTGGAAAAAGCCAGTAGATCTGAAATGGGTATTAAAGCTGGTTCTAATCAAGGCAATAACTAACTTTGTTTAACTACAGAATCATGCTTCTTATTTTAGCCTTAAATAAGTGAATACAAACCGTTTGAAACTTACTTTGCATCTTTGTTTAAAATCTTGCTTTTAGCATTGCTTCAATGTAGTTTTGAAAGTCTCTAGACTTTTCACAGATCACAAAACTTGCAGACCCCCTCACATCTTAGAAAGCCAGTGCTGTACTCACTCCCCTCTAGCCACTTGATAAGGATATGGTTTGAAAGGAAAAGGAAGCTTATTTGCAGAGAGAGCAATTTCTACCATCCTAACCTGAGTATCACCACAGACCCCTCCCAAGGACCTTCAGATCCCTGGAGTGAAAAGCATTGACCAGGAGCCAAAGTTCCAAGTAGAATATGACCCACAGCATATTCAGAAGATGCCAGCTTCGCCATATCCATGTTCAGACATGGACAGAGCCATCAATCAGTCAAACGCTTATCCCCACCCGCATTAGGGGAGGCAAGGCTGAGTCTGGCTGCTCCTGCCCCATGCTGGTTGGCTTTGCATTAAAACCCTTCTCTTGTGAACAGAAAAAACAAACAAATAAGAAAAAGTGTCATGATGCTTGTATTGACAGTGCATATCAGGCAAACAAATTCACCTTTTAGTAACAGATTCAAATGGAAAGTAATCTAACACCTTCATGCCCCATCTACAACTGGACACATTAGTCACCTCAGATACAATTGACTTTAAGTGATATTTTTTTAAATAATTGCTGGTTCTTCTGCTGATTCCTCCCCTCTAGCTTTTCTTTCCTGAGAGTAGAAGATACTATGAAAATTTATTTTCTTAAATTAAACATCTATCAACTTTTTGAGAAATGGAAATTCTGGAAATATTTTTGAATCATGTTGGAAGACCATTACATCACAACTTTATATAATTTTAAGATGTGTATCATTATACATGAACATCTGTATATTAAATGGCCCAATTCTGGCAGCTGAATTACGAAAGCCACAGACCCAGGTTCATGACAAGGGGCTGGGATGATACAAAAACAAAATAAACAAAGCAAAAATCATTAAGATTATAGCCAGAAGTCCAATTCTATCTTTCACCACATGGTAAACCAGTTTCCCAATTTTCCCAACTCCTACCTACTTCCCTCTGGTAACCATTAATTTGATTCTGTAGATTGTCTATTCCTCTTTGATTTGGTTCATTTGTTTGTTTGGGATATATATGTGTGTGTATATATATATGTGTGTGTGTGTATACATATATAAATACATACATATATGTATATATATATATACATACAATTTTAAGTTATCCAGCTATTGCTGCCAAAAGTGTTTCTTGCAAAAATAAAATTAAACACAACCAAATAATAAATATCAACAGATTTACAACATTTGATCAAATATCAAAATCACATAGCAGAAATGTTCAGACTACAATTTTTGATAGGACTATCCAGCTACTGGTTCTTGGGCATTTTTCAGATACATGTCAACCTATACTTTTAGATTGACCTTACTGAGGTTCTCATGAACATCGAATCTCATAGTTCATAGCACAAATGTTAACATAAATGGCAGGTATTCCAGGTGGTCAGCAGGGGACACTGAGTCAAAAATTTCTTCTACTACTACTCTAGATGGGAAAAATATAACTCTTTCTTAACTTTCTTATCATAATAATTTTATCAGAAAATATTTTTAATTTTACCCTTGAAAGGGTAGTGTTATAATATATCTGCTAAGGGAGAGTTAAAAAAATGTTGGTAATCTTCCATATAACCACGTGTTAAAGTTAGAACTCTGTTCCTTGCAAATGAGTTTCATCCATTATAATATAAATCATGGCAGGAGCTGAAGTAAAATTTTAATGCAACTAATATTAATAATGCATAACTGAAAAATGAAAAACCTAGGACAAATGTCTAACTGAACAGGACTCAAGACAGTAAGCATATATTTGAGAAAAACTCAAATATATGTTCACTCATTTATTACGATATTGCTATGACTATCAATTCAGCTACATAAAACACTTGTAAATGTTAAAGAATAAAAAGCAAAAAAATCAGTAAACATTACATTTATGTTGACACTGCCTACCTTTTCCATTTTCATTGTGCAAATACAGTGCAAATTTCAAGCTGCAAGATTGGTGTGTAACAGGTGGATTGACAGGAACATGGTAAGGATGTCTTTTGAAATGAATCAAAACTCTGCCAATCTCCAGTTCTGTGACCAGCAACACATCAATTCTCTGAAAATCAGTGTATTCTCTTGAAATATGTGGACACTGTTTTCATTAAGGAATTTTTATGAAGATAATATGAATGAATGCTAGCAAAATGCTAATATTTTGAGTAGATCAATAACTTATTTCCCCACTATAGGCTTCTTTGACTTGACCTCACTTTGATGTTGAGTATAATACTTTCCATCAGCCACATTAGAAAGACTTAATTAGAGATAGTGGCTATCTATATCAAATCTCCCTTTTCTAATTTGTACTGTAATGCAAACCCATTTGGGTGTTGACAAAAAGAATTTATAGTTAGTAAGCACTGAAGTTAACAATTGTTGGATTCGAGGAAAGAAAGGAGACTGTTCATGTCTACTGGTACGTATTAGATTCTGGGACTTCCATTCTAAGTAGGACTTGGCAACTTCTGGGACTCTCTTCTCCAATTGTGGGCATGAATTAGGAAGTAGTTTAAGGAAGGAAAATGCTGTACTTAAATAACATAAAGAAACTAGTAATTAACAAAGAACAAATGAATAGTTTCTTTATGTTTTTCTGGAGATTGATACCTGTTGAATCTCAATGACCTTATAACATATACAATACATGGATTACCAGATGGACAAATATCTTAAAGAACCATTAAATAAAATAAAAGAGCTTGAATGAAAAAACAAGGGTTATTTAAAGGTCAATCATAAAAGAGAAACCCTCAAATGTCATGAAACATAAAAAATTTCTCAACCTCACTGATCTGAAAAATGGCAAACAAGAGACAAACAAAACTGAAATATGGGAATATGACATGCTATTTCACACTCATCAGACTAACAAAAATAAAGCTTGACAGTAGTAAGTGTTAGCAAAGATGTGGAAAATGGAATCAGAAAGTACATTTTAACTTTCTTCATTAAGGTATATCTTTTCCTAATGAAAAATAGAGGAATCCAATTTCATAAAATTTAACTAGTATCTATTTTAGGTGGTACATAGCATTATATGCTATATTCCATTCTTCTTACTTTTTATCTAATCTTTTACTTGTCTAAAAAATGCTCTGAATTAAATAAGCATAACTAATGCTGAACTTTCAGCCCTTGAAATGTGAATATATTTTTCTTGACTAGAAAAGGCAAATACAATCATTACCTGCAACATCAGTAACATGTTGTGGACAATTCATCAGTGAATAAAACTTGGCATTTGTCCAGAGGACCCAGCTCCATACAAATCTTGCCCTGTTAATTTCATCACATCTGCAGGGAGAGATGTGTCTCTGAGAAATAAAATAATTCTAGAGGATCAGAGGTAGCGGAGAACTCAAGAAACCATCCAGGACAATCCTGTCATTTGAGTGATAGAGAAACTGAGGTTCACAGAGAGGAAGCCACTTGACAAAAATGACATATTCTCATCATTGTCACTGGGTTCTTTAGACATCAAGCTGCGCATAGCACACAGAAATACAGGTGCTCCTTCTGGGAACCCAAATTACTTTTTTCCAGTTCCAAAGACTTTTGCTTCTGGGCAAAAGTAATGAAGTCAGAAGCAATACCAATTAACCATCAAGTATTTTGCCTTGCGTCAAATAGCAGGGATGGGCACATTCTGCAGGGTTCTAACTCAAGGTCTGGGCTTCCTTCTATTAGCAAGCAGGTCAACTCATTGACACCCTGGTTCCTAAATCACCACACCAGCTGTCCTTCCTTTGAGTTGGTTTCATTTTCATGAAAGAAAAACTCAGAAAGCAAAGTTCCATCTTGAGAGATTCAATTTTGCATGAATCTTGTACGGGGCTCATTAATAAAGTTTAGAATTAATTAAAAGAGAGGGTCGGGGGTGTTAAACCACCTATTGCTCTGGAAGGACAGCACAGCACTGAGTGAGTGACTGTTATTGATGAAGCATTTCGATTGCCTGCCTGGATCGTCAATCTATGTTAAAGAGTCAGAGTCTTCAAAATATGAAACAAAACAAAGACAAGGATTTTAGCTGGGAGCCTGAATGTCTAATGTATTGATAAAAAGCTAGGAAGAAACCTCTTTGCATCCAGGTGGATTGCAGGAGAATAAGTGAAGGTGGAGTGATGGATTATTGAGCATGAAAAGCAAGAGTTGCTGCCTGTGGCTCTTGTAATTCACTCTGGAAACACATGTCCTGAGGCTTGTGGTAAGAGCAGATCAGACGTAATGGGTATTTTTTCAGCATCAGAATGTAAGGGGTATTTTTCTTTCAATTAAGGACAGAAAAGCAGCTCCTTATGGAAGAATCAATTTCAAACCTTAAAGGAAAGTAGTGACACTATTGTTCATGCTATATAATTAAAAATAGCTGAACAGTCTTTAAAAACAGTGTCTCCAAGGTCTAAAGGAGAGGTTGTGGCCAAAGGACCGTGCCATTTCTACCCTTAGAGACAAGAGTTTGTATTTCTATGGTACTTAGTATGGACCAGGCAATGTTGACTCATTCATTCCTCACTATTCACCTCTGGGGCAGGTGTCAATATTATCTTCATTTGATTGATGAGGAAAAAATCATAAAAAGGTTAGTTTGCTTCACATGACTCAGCCTTAAGAACAAAGCTATGGTCTGAATTGATGGGTATCTGACTTCTTGATCACTAAAGTAGTGGTTTTCCATTTTTTAAACATACTTCAGAATCAACTAGAGGGCTTGTTGAAACAGCATTCTGTAGTCCACTTGCATAATTTCTGATTTAGTAGGTCTGGGTGGGACCCAAAAATTTGAATTTCTAAAAAAGATCCATATGAATGTCTTTACATTCATGATCTAGGACGCAGGCTTTGAGAAACTCTGTACTAGGTTATAGCACTTAATATATGATGGCTTTCCTACCAAAGGTCCTAAAACATTCACTTGTATCTTAGGCAGTCGGTGTCTTTCAGGTGCGTGTTCATGATGAATCGACAAAGCATAATGCCATGGATACTTTGCAGTCAGTGGAATAGGTCAAAAAGACTTGTGAAAGCACTGATCAGAAACTGAGTAGACCATGTATGTTACTGTGTTTGAGGTCTAGACATGGTATATCTTTGAGTAAGGCGTGTCATTTTTAATAGAATGATGAATATTAATTTAAGACACTTTCTATTATTCAGTGGTATTTGCTTTATACTCAGTTATTTGATGATGAGTCACAATGTATATTTTCCTGTCCTTAGGCTGTTTCCTTTGACTAAAATGCTCCTTCAACTCTGAATGGCCAACAGTTATCCTACTTACCCTTCGAAGTTCCTCTCAATCTCTATTGTGAAGCGTGAAGTTTCTATGATTAAAAAAAAAAAGGATCTGAAATCATAAAATAGCTATTCTCTTGACTAATCTGTGACAAAGACAAGCTAAAGTACAACTCAGTATCCTGAGATCATGAGAATTTTATTCTTGGCTGCCATATCAAGATATCCTTATCTCTGTCATTGCCCTTTTCCTATGTTGTCATTCATTTTTGCTTTATTGAGTACTTCGAGTACCTGTATCACAGGAAAGCAAAGAATCAAGACCAGGCACCCTGGGGGAGGAGCAGAGTAGCGGTATGGTGGGCTACTGTAGGCTACACAGTCCACGTACGTTCCAGGGAACCTGGTCCATGTCCCAGTTCAGAGAGGAGCAACCAAGATAAACAACTAAACAAAATAAAGTGTTTCTTTTTCCTCTCTCTTCTTGCCTGCCTCTGCTCTCCTTCTTTCTGGCCTATAGTATCCCTTTAAAAAAAAAAAACGAAAGAGAGACTGCATGTCCAGTTCTTCATTTTGTTTAACTTGAGATCTAGGAAACACAGTAGCTATATTAATCCATCAAACAGTTGTAAATTCCCACGAACTTTTCCAGAAATTTCAGCAATGAGAGGACTCAATTAACTTTAACATTCAAATGCCTAGGAAAATCAAAGCCATTGAATTACATAGTATCCCCTAGTGGATCTTTCTTTATCCCTGAATCTACCATTCTTCCATGGTCCCATTTCTATGGCATCCTAGAAACTCTACCTAGCTAGTTTTGGGAGTGAATACAAAATTAAAGACAACTCCAAAATCTTAGGCAAATAAAATGAACATTGACAATGCCACTACTTGACTTGGAATCAGATAATGAGCAGGAAGGAGGGAATCTACTGAGTCTGCCTACTCCTTCTTTCCAAGGTACCTTTCTAAGCTACTTTGGAGATGATGGAACTTAGGTTCAAAATCAGAAAGAAATTAACACCTTTTCATGCTCTAAATGGAAATGCTTGGGTTCTGTAAGTAATTGGAGAATAGTAATACAATACTCTGAAATCTAGAGGGCAGGAAGCTTCACTGAAGGAAGATCTGTTATGGTAAGTGTTAAATATGACAAACCCAAAAAGTAAGTTTTACAGATTAGCTTCAAGTTGCTGTGAAATCAGAGAAATGGAAGATTGTCTTGGAGTAGAGCGATAATCTCAAGCACATTATCAGATTTAAAGATAGTTCTAGTACTTAGATGCTTTTATGGAAAAATTATGTAACCTCCATAGATTTCTTAAGGCCCTAGTTAATTCATTTAAGAAAAGATCCATCTCTTGTGTTCCTCTTTCGTTTTGACCTTAGAGACATTTTCTGTGGCTTCCCTATGTGCTACATTGTGATAGGTTTAGAAAGAGGTTCAGTGTCAAAAGGCCACACTTTATATCAATATATTTGAAGATCTAGTTAACCTTATTAAAAGATTAATGAATAAGGCAGCACCCTATCTCTTAAGAAGAAAAGACCCTACAAAGAGGAAGGTTTGTATAGTTAGAAAGAGAATGGGCTAAGTTATGAGCAGAAGAAAAGGCAAAACCAACTTCCCTTAACTAGGCACCCACACCGCACATACTCACACTCCATCCCTGAACCAGAACAGCCTCCCCACCCCCACACACACCCCTGGGGATACTCCAATTGGTCCCTTTTCAACTTATAAATTATTGTAAGTTTAACTTTGGGAAGAGGCTGAAACCGCAATTAGGTTACATTTAAGTTGTTGGAGCTTGGCATGAGTAACTCCATTTGGGACTGCTTCCCTTTTAGTAGTAGTGAAAATAACAGAGGCTCTGGAGTCACTCACAACTCTGTCCTAATCCTTTATCTGGCCTTTTGAATTGCCCCAGGCAAACACCCTCCTCAAGGCATGCAATAGTTCCCCTACTGATGTTGGGGATAAAAATGAGATCATGGATGTGAAAGTGTTTCATAAATTCTAAATAAAACTGTTTATTCTACTTTATAAGAGCATACTAGCCTTTATGAAAGAGAGAACCTTCTTTCACACATTTTTTTTTTTTTTTTTTTTTTTGAGCATGTAAAGAGAGTATTAACAGAAGGAAATGAACAACTCTGGGCCTGCTCCCTGGAGGCAGCAATTACTAAGAGCAATTAATTATGCCAGGACCAGAGAGTTCTGACTCAGAGGCTCACTATCTGACATGGATTCCCTTCAGACTCTGGAGAGGGGAGGATTACCTGGAAGAAGCTTCACCAGGGGCTGGGATATCAAAACCTGCAGTTTCTGCAGTAATGCTATTCAAACCTTAAGCTACAGCTCTCTGGTCTATGCTGAGTTCAGAGAGTTGGCTTTGTTTATTTCTCTTGAATCATGAGACTCTGCATGTTTAAGACCTGATTAATATCCTTATTAAATGTGTGTAGAGGAGCAAAAACCTGACACTCCAAAAATATGTCTTCATAGCAAAAGTAATATTTCATAGGAGGATCTCTGAAAGTTAGATGGAGATTGCTTTCTTCTAAAGGACATTTACATATATACATATATATGTATATATACATATACATATATATCTGTGTAAGGACCTTTCCTTCACAGTCTCCTGAAGAACTAATCTCTTAAATTTATCAGAGAAGAAAACAGAAGCTAAATCTGCATAACCGCAATGTCCTTGTTTATTGTGCATTTTCTGTCTTCCATGGCTGATTTCCCCCCTCCTCCTCCCTCTACAACCAATGTTCTTGATCTTTAGCTGAAGATATTTAAGATGATGACTAAACCATGTGATTGAGTTGCTCCATCTTACTAAATTTCTCCCATGTACACAGGAAGTATAATGTTATGTGTGTGTGACTCCCCGGTGTGAGAGATTTGGTGAAATCATAGTACTCCACCAAAAGAATAAAGAGGTCAAATACTCATTTTTCTCCATCCCCCTAACACTGACGGTCACCCTAAAATACACTTGCAGCAAGTATATTTTCAATTGGCATAAATCAGATATGTATTAAAAATAAGAGTAAAACCCCCTTCTGTTTTCTTGATGATTTCTTCCACTTCCTCTGATGACAAGAACTAAAAATGATCAATTTAAGGATGATTCTATTTATTCTTATTTTAAGCAAAGGAGAGGCTTTGTTCACAGTCTCAGTGTTTTAGATTTTCTTTTCCTCTCCCTTCTTTTCTTTTTTTCCCCCAAGCATCAGGTCTACAGAAGCAGAAAACCCAAGAACTCTCATCTTCTCCTGCCTTATTCAGGTCTCGCTATGTGTCCCAGGTTTCTCTGAATATCACAGATGGGTTCTGGGAGATTACACAGAGAAGATGAAAGTCTCTTTTAAATTACCCTCTTGGAATTACATACTATACTTTCACCATACTTGTTTAGTTATAATTAGAGGGTATGAAACAACACTTATTGTCAGAACACCCGCAAAAGCAGCCTTAGACCAGGGATTAAAGTTCAGCTATCAGGACAGTGAATTGCCTCTGGCTCCAGCACCCAGTTGTGGATGCATCCAGATCCATAAGGAAAGCTGATGGACGAGCTCAACATGTGGGACATGTAGTACGTGACCAGCACAGACCCTTACCAAGAAACAAAAGAATGACATTAGTTGAAGACTACCACCAATAACTTCAAAGGACAATGTCACCTTGGCCAACGAGGAACTGAAACCTGGTCTGCAGACTCCTTTCTCCATCCCTCTTCCTCACCATGAGGGATTTTCCCTTAAAAATCAGGCTACCAGCAAGGCCTCAAGTCAGTCTCCCCACTAATGGGGTCTTAGCCTCCTGGCTGGCTCCATCCTCTCTCTCCCTCTGTTCCCCACTACTGGGGGTCAGCCTCCCTTGGTTGGCTCCCACTGTCTCTCCGTTCCCCATTAATGGGGTCTCAGCCTCCTGTGGCTGGCTCCATTCTCTCTCTCTTGTTCCCCACTAATGGGGGGTGTCCTCAGTTTCCCTTGGCTGGATCCATCCTCTCTCTCTCTGATCCCCACTAGACCCCCAACTTGCTTACTCACTGCACCTGTCTGGTATGTGGAGTGACCCTGAACCCACGGAATCTGGACCTCCCTTGGTCAGCTCCATCCTTTTACCCTCTGATTAAATCTCTGCTTGCTCAGTCACCTAACTCTTCCATGGGTTCTTTGAGTGAACCAAAACCCCCCACACTTATTTATGAAGGTCCATGTGGTAAAAGACTTAAACATAAGGATCAGTATGAGGTATTACCCTGGTATCTGGTGAAACTACTGTAAAGGAGAGCAGATCCCCTTCTGGTCTGGCAAGTAAGTGAAACTTCATCAGACAGATTAGCAGAGAAATAAGTAAATTAAATTAGATATGTACAGGGAACCTATATTGTAATAAGGATTTTGAAGACAGGCAAATAGAGCTATATAAGTTACCCAAGGATGAGCTGAAAGGCAGGAGTCTGGATGTCAAAGGGAATGAAGACAATTCAAAGGAAGATGAAAAGAATACATGTTTGGGAAACAAATGTTTGTGAGACCATCCATATAAAAGACAAAGTGACAGAGACATATCAGATTTTGCTCAGTTCCCCCTCATCCTCTACATCTGCTCAAATTGATTGGTATTAGCTCTACTAGCAGCTAACTTTCTAGAACAAGCCTTCCATATAAATTCTTTTAAGTAGTTAAAAGGTTTGAACTCTTCCTGAGTCTTTTGGACCCTCATTGCCCTTAGCTTAAGATAATCACATGTCAAAGTGACATATTATGAGGTCATGTACTCTGCTGCTCACCAAGAATGCCGTGGATGACTTAAATGCATGCTTCTGTCCTTACACTGGTCTCACAAATTAAAGTCCCCTAACCAAATAACTGTCCTTACCATGGGAACCAGGCATCATTTCTACTGATCTCTGAGTCATGTTTCAGTTTCCTGACAGCTTGCTGAAATAAGCAAACAATTGCATCCTCCAGTAGCACCAGGAGTCACATCGTTGTCTTGGAAATGAAAAGCCTGAATCTCACAGTCCACGTTTTTACTCTCTGTTTCCAGGTGCAAGCTCCATGTATCACAGTGTGTGTATCATCCTCTCTCAACTGAGACTCTACAAAACTAATAAACTGCTATTGATCTCATCTGTCCAGCATTGGGTGTTGTGTGTTCAGCATCCTCTATAACTAGAGGCTGGGAACTCCTCCCTAACCAATGTGGTGAATAGGAGACAATCAAAACATTATGGCAAAGTCATGTTACAGAATTGCATGTCAGATGTAGGATGGGATAGAGTGTTCTATTCATCTTTGGAAAATAAAATCCCCGATGGCATCTTGTCTTTCTTCTTTCCTCTGTGGGGTTGGAGAGCTCTCATAAAAACCCCAATGAATTTAGAGGATACAAAGAAAATGGTCTGATTCGACCTTAATTCTTGTCACTATCTTTATAATTGAACTGCTTGAAATGAATAGTATCTATCCCAAAGTTCCATCTGGCACTATGTAACCCATATTAAATATTTCTTTTTAAAGGACAGGTACAGGCAGAAATGAAGGCCGGGAGGCAGGCAGGCAGGAAGAGAGAGGAGGAGAAGGAAGCAACTTTAGTTTATTTTTTATTTATTCAGAAAGTTGTTTCCCCCAAGACTCGAGACTCGAACACAGGGGTATGTGGCTTGCTCTTTCAGAGGCGATTGATCTAACTGCTGCTTCACCAGGGCATGCCATCTTAAAAATTTTGAAGTGTGTGGGAGAATATTTTTCTTCTTCCTTTGCTCTTATACCCACGAGGTATTTTGATTACCTAGGTGTAGTTTCAGGTGAAATTGTAGAGAAAGAAAAAATAATTTCCCCTCTACCCTCCAAGGTTTTTGACTGAGACACCACTAGTAATAAAATAGAGATGAAAAAAAGATGGAAGACAAAAAGATTAAAAAAAGAAAAGTTTAAGTTCATATATAATTCCTGAAAGAGAGACCTAGGGAAACTGAGTAACTCACATAAATGCTTTAAGCCACCATCTTAAAGGGCATCTTCAGTTAAAGACAAACGATGCTGGGTGATAAGAGGAAGGCCAGCTACAGTAGAGTACCAGAAAAGGTAAGGCAGATAAGGATATAGATAAGTAGATTTAAATAGCTGCCTTCTCCTTTGACATAAGTTTTTAAAGGTGTAGTCATCTTCGTTTTCCTGGTACAGAGAAGGAGTCACACTTAACAAGTCACTGAAAAAAATGAAATATGGTGGGGGGATTCTTGTTAGAAATATAAATATCTCTTAAAAGGTATTTTTACTTTTTACTTGGGCTTTCAGATCTTTCTGTATTTGATATTTCTTAAAAAAAAAAAAAAAAAAGCTCAAAACAATCCCATGCCCAAGAGGCCTATCTGGGGGTGTTACATTATGATCCTCTTCAGTCTTGTTTTCTGAAGTTTTTCTTCACTGCTTCAGGTGTGCTTTAGGTGTTAATAAGTGTTCAGTGCTACAGAAAGGGGGTATGTGTCTATGGATCAGTTTGGATGGGAATCAACAGACATAGGGCACACATGGGTGTCATTTTTGGTGAAAAAGAAATGGATTTTTTAAAGGTATAAAACTTAGTGTCATGATGAACAGCTAACATGACAGAATATGTTCACTAAAATGATAACCCTTGTGTTAGTCAGGGTTCTCTAGAGGAGAAGAACCAATTGATTCTATCTATCTATCTATCTATCTATCTATCTATCTATCTATCTATCCATCCATCTATCTGAGAAGGAAAGATTCATTATAAGGAATTGCCTCATGCAATTATGGAGACTGAGAAATGCCATAATCTGTTGTCTGCAAACTGGAGACCCAGGAAAGTTAATGCTATAACTCTATCTGTGCCCGAAGATCTGAGTTCCAAAGAGAGAAAATGAAAGTTCCAGCTCAAATATTTAGCCATAAAGGAACAAACTCCTTTTTCTTCCACCTTCATTATAATCAAGCTTTCAATGGATTAAATGATGCCAACTCCAATTATAGCCTTCATTTCACATTACCAAGTCTATGTAAATGTTAATGTCATCCAGAAACACCCTCGCAGACATATTGGAAAATCAAATTTCAGCTGGCTATCCCACAGTTAGTCAAATTGACATAAAATTAATCATCATAGTCACTGATCAGCAAATAGGCAACTCTCTCATCATGGTGATAACATCTGCTTGTCTCTCATTCCTGACTCTTACTCTCCCATGTGGCTCCCTTCAACCTCAGGCTTGTTGACCTTGTCTAGGTATTCAAAGGTGCTCCCCTTTATATTCTTGGTTTCTGCCCCCTTCAAGCCTGGTTGATCTTCATTTTGTTTCCATAGAACATCATTCTTTAGGTTCTTTTGCAATCTATTTTAAGGTATTTACTCTATATCTTGTCTCCAGTAAGAATTTCCATTTTGTTTTTAATAGACTTTCTTTTCTCAGCAACACCTGCCTTATGAAAATCCAATTTTGACTATTATTTGTGATAAGGTCTTTGAGAGACTATATTAGAAATAAAAAATTGAACATATTTCTCATTGTGTTACATAATAATATACAATTTTTCCTTGCATTTTATGATAGTATCTAATATATAAGTAAATGTCCAATGCTAGCTATTATAAACTACCATTACTGTTGTTACAAATAAAAGATCTGACAAGCATTTAAGACAGGAGGTTAGCATAAACTCAGATTTATGGATTCTAAGTCTAGCAATCATTTAAACAGAAAAAGGTTGTTTTAAAAGGATTAATTGGTCAGAGATATGATACGTGAACTGTAGAGGGAATAGAGAATGAAGGAAGAAATGTCACCTGCCTTATAAGAAATGCTCATAAAGGTCTAATGAAGAAGTAAATATGTGTTAATGGAAGACAAATATTATTTAAATTAATGTCTAGCAGGTACATACAGAATACAGAGACAAGTATTTCAGACTATTAAGAGATAAAGACAAGGTTTTGTTATAGATTATAACAGACACACTAACATATACGTATTTACACAATCAAAAATGACTTTTTTGAGGTATAAGCTTGCTTGTATAGCTATTCAGGTAGAAAATGAAGATCAGGAGAAAAGATAGAGAATAGAAGAAAAGAAAAAAAGGAGAAAGAAAAAACTAGAGAAGAAAGTGAAAAAGAGAAAGCAATGAAATTCAATGATTGCTTAGGAAAGGTTCATAAAAAATCTTCCTTCTGGAGATCAGAACTTTCTAAATTGTGCTTATCAACAATTTTTGGGTGTCTTATCTACTAAACAATAAGCTCCTTAAAAAGGCAAGCTATAGCTTTCCTAGGTAGATCTTTGTAGCTTCCTTTTTCGTCGTATCGATCATGTTACTAAATTGAATCAGAGGATGAGTAAATAAATGATTAATAAACAAATGCTTGAAAAAAAAGCAGTAAATTAGATTGAGCAAAAGGAGTCAGGTATAAAGTAAAGAATAAAATTAGACTGTTGGTGGTATAATATTACATACAGATGTTAATCTACCTGATGCACACTTAAATCCTATATAATGTGATGATGCAATGATCATTCAATAACATTTTTTTTAAAGAAGTAACACATTAGAAAATACAAGGAATCAATTTTCTAGAAAGAAATTATCACCAAGCAGGAATGGCCAGATGAGTAGGGTCAGGGCATTTTAGGTGTGAGCTGACTGCCTTCTGCAAAGTTCTCCAGCTCAGAAAATAACTATTCCACTGCCTATCAAAAAGTCTGAAGTTTTCTATTAGAATTCATTGCTTTCGTCTCAAGGGCTTTTCTGCCTTTAAGGGTTGTCTGTTAAATTACAGATATCTCCGGGATATATAAAATGTGAAGCTATTATCAGTTCAAACCTCAGGGGGGATTAGTTGATGGCTGGTTGTTGGGAAGGTGTGTGCCTAGGAAGAAAAGAAGAGCAAAAACCAAGGGGTCACTGAAAGTTTCATATTTCAGGTGTTTTACAAATACTATCTCCTTTAATCCTAAAAGCAAAACAAAAATATTGCATAGTAGCTATTGTAATATCCTTTTTTACAGAGAGCGATCATGTTTAGAGAGGTTGAATCACTCTTCTGAGATAAATAAGAAGCAGAACTGGAATTTGAACAGAGATTTGTCAAGCGCCTTCCTTTCATTAGGCAGACACCAATGCCGAAGGCCAAGAGGAAATTTCAGGTTCTGAAAATCAATAATTTTATTCCGTGCTGGAAATATTGTGACATTTTCTGGCTTCCCCTTCTGAGAGGCAACTAACCATTTGTATTAGTTTCCTAGGGCTGCTGTGTAACAAAATACCACAAACGGAGTAGCTTCAAACAAAATGCAATAATTGGTTCACACTTCTGGAGGCTAAAAAGTCCAAACTCAAGGTGTCCGTCTTGCTGTGATCATCCTTCTGGAGACTCAAAGGGAGGATTCATCCTCCTAACTTCCATTTTATCTTTCCAGGCTGTTCCTTGATTGGCGGGAACATAATTCCAATCTCTGCCTCTATTTTCATGTGACTGTCATCTGTCTGTGTCTCTCTATATCTTCTCAGGGTCTCTGTGTCTCTTCTTGCAAGAAAACCTGTAAAGAAAGATTGGAACTCACTCTATGAAGTAAGAGCTTATTTTCAATAAAGGTCAAAAGTCACAGGTATGGATGTTAGGACTTCAACGCATCTTTTAAGGGAAGACAATTCAACCCATGACACATTGCTCTCATTCAATTTATCCTAAATTTAACTAATATTAATGTATTAATAATTTAGTAATTAATATATTACTATACACAATGTCTATTATACATATACGTACGTTAATTACAGGATAAATCAAATGAAATAAATGTGGGTTGATCTGCATACATGCATTCATAAATATGTGTGCATACACACACACACACACACACACACACACACACACACACACACATACTTTTACCAAGTGACTCTATCTCAATGGAAGGCAAAGACAGAAAGGTAAAATAAAAAAGAAAGGTTTAAATTTTTTTCTTTAAAAAAAAGAGGATTTTATTGTCATGCTGGAGGCAAGGGTCCTCATGCGTTTGCATTCACTCTAAGCAGAGAGCTCTGGAGAGATTAGTGCCTCTGAAAAACTTGGCTGCATTTACTGTATGAATAAAATGTTGAGCAAAGTCTTCCTGGCCTTATTCTCAAGCAAAACAACTCAATATATTGCCATTTTGGAGATGAGGATGCTTCAAATGAGACTACGACCACATTGAATCCAGGTTCCAGTTGGAGGTGATTTTTTTCTTTCCAAGGATTAAACTATTTGCCACACCTTCTAGTGTGACTGACTTTCTATTGCACATTTGCTGTTTTCTCATTATAGTAAGCAAAGACTTTAACGATCATAGATGGAGGAAAGGCACTTTCAGTTCCAAATTCAAAATATACTTGTAAGGAGATTGAAGATGCTATGAATTTTTAAATTTTTTTTTTAGTTTCTTTTTAGTTTGTTTTTGGGTGTAGGGGGCAGATATTTCAGAGGCTCTAATCTTTGATCCTGACTTGATTATTTCAGGGCCAATCATTTGCCCTAAATATCTTCTGGGTGTAAACATGAGGGGGATAAGCAATATAAGAGATTCTGAGGGACCCTTCTGTGAGGTCAGCACCCTGTTTCTGCACTGTGTGCCTGCATATGTCTGATATTTCAGGCTAAGCATGGACAAAATAGTGAAGGTTCTGTCTCCAAATCAAAGTGGTCTCTGGATAGTTTCATACATACTTTCCTTGCTTTACCACTTATTTTGACAGAGCAATTCTGTGAGAAAATGGCACCTACTTCCAGAGAAATATCAGCAAAATAGGCAATTAATATGAGCTGTCAGCACATCTCAGGGCCAGAGATTAGAGTAAGTTCTTCAAGCATTATTGGAATTCTATCTGTAACACTGCAATTGGTAGAGGGCAAAGGAGCTTCTGGAAAGGGATAGTAATAGGATGAATTCAGAAATAATCCTATGTACCAATACACGAATATGCATGTGCATATGTGCGCACACACACACACACACACACACACACACACGCACACACAGAGTTATCACTGCCTATCATTTTACTCTGATCATTTTTTAAATTATTACCTTTTAATTACAATATCCATGAAGGAGTTATGAATAATATCAAGGCAGATTTCAGAGCCTTATAAAGCTTACAATGCAACATATGTAATATGGCAGACAGACAAATAGCTCTTGAAAGAAGACAGAGTAGTAAGAGGCCTTGAGGTTTTCCTCAGCTTGACAAACTTCAGACAGGCTTCTTCCTGTCTCTATGTCCCTGGCCTCTCTCTCATTTTATCCTTTACAGCAACCAAATGGCTCAAACAAAGACGTCTCTTTTCTTTGCATCAGAAAACTTGTCATTGTAAATTATTTTTCTACGGTCTCTCACCAGTTTTATCACTCATGACTCTTTCTTAAGGAGGGTCATCTGTTTCAAATGCAATAATTAAAAAAGATAATAATATATCTCCCAATCTCTTTGTGGGGGGAGAGAAGAGGAGCCTAACTTCCTTACTCCAAGTTGTAAAATGATTTTCCTGTCATAAAGATGAAAGTGTACTTTTTCTTTGAGTAAAGCCAATCAATAAACACAGATGGCCTATATCTACCCTTTCTACTCCAACTCTTCAAAAGTTGTCTAATCCTTTGTTTCAGAAGATTTGAGTTCCTAACTTGTTCTGGTTTCTTTTTCCTACTTCAATATCTTACAACTATACTTTTCTAATGATTTGACTTTGCCCAACGATATTTTTGCTTGATAACAACAAGGCATATGTCTTGGAAAGCTCAGTGTAAAAATCATGCCTATCTTGGAACAGAAATCACAGAAAATCTCAAAACACAGAGGAACTTTTAAAGGAAGCAGAACAAGCAGCCATTAAATCAATTGATCAAATATCAATTCAACAAATTATTTTCACCAAACGAAAACATGTATTAAAGCTGCTTTTGAGTTTCTAACTATTCATAATGGATGGGTGCATGATGGGCATTATAGTCCCGAGAATTCCGTGCTATAAGGCTTTCTGGTTTCCCTCCTCTCCCCTTGATCCTCTCTCCCTCTCAGGCTTATTATCACCTTTTATTCTTTTGCTTTCTTGAATATTCTTCTACTCCTCCCCATTTCAGTTTTCTATACATTTTATTTCCCTTTCTTCAGCTCCTTCCGCCATCTCTGCCATGTCTCCTACAAGTAAGAAATATGAGCTCATAATTGAGTCTCAGTCACCCTTACTCAGGGAGATGGAAAGTAATGAGCAGAAAAAAAAAAAAGAGAGATTGAGAGACGCTGAGTAAGGAATGATAAAGGACAAAGTTCAGTAAAGAGAAAAAGAATGGCACCTCCAAATTAGGATAATTCAAATAAGTGTGTAAAAAGGGACTTTTTCAAAGGAATACATAGAATATGGGAAAATCACAAAGACTGGTGCAGTGTTCTAGGACTAGTATCCCAAAAGTAAAACATCATTCCTAATCTTGAAAATTTAAGGGGAAGGACAAATTTCCAGAATGTGTGGGTGAGAAAGTTGTGTGGAGAGAATAACTGGAAAGGGATGATTCCTGGTTTGTAGACAGTACTGACCATAGTTAGTACATACAAATACAAATCCTAACTTCTTTCATAGTTTTGCCGAATTTTTCCATTGACCCAACTCTTCTGAAAGCCAGAAGATAAGAGAATTCACAGGTGTTATTCACAAAGTTTATCTTGGGACAGAGAAAAGAATGGAGAAGGGAAGACTTGACTTGAAGGGGTAGAGGGAAGATGTTTGTCATAGATTAAAAGATAGGAAAACAGAGACAGAGAGAAGGAAGACAAAGAGATTGAAAACTCATAAAGTGCAGGGAACACCCAGCAAATAAGAAAAAGCAGATAAATGACAAAAAGAAGTAAAACTAAAGCATGGAACCAGAGATCCAGAAGGTCAATGATTCTGAACATGGAATTCTAGTTCTGTAGGCCTCCTAGAATCTATTAAGTCGTTAAATAAAAATATTCATAAAAATTACAAGTAGAAACAAAGAAGTACTTAGGGAGTAAGTATCATTAGTGAATTTGGCACACTGTCACTGAAAAGTTGATTTTTTTTTTAAAGGAAAAGTACAGGCAGGAATGAAGGTGAGCAGGCATGCAGGCAGGAAGAGAGAGGACAATGAAGCATTTATTTCTTTTTTATTTAGTTGTTTACACTTGCTGTTTGCCCCCATAACCAGGACTCAAACACAAGACTCCTTGGGGGCTATTGACCTAATTGCTATTCCACCACAAATTGATATTTTGGCAAGTGAAATAGATTGTCAGTAAGCTGATTATCCTTGCATTGAATTTCTTTCAAGTGTTTGTACAATTAGAGAAGTTTGGGGGAACAGTAGAGATTTTTTTGGTTTGGTTGAATATTTAACATCTGACTGAAAATACAAAATAATATAAAGAGAGATTGGGACCCATATCAATCAAATGGCCATCAATTTCTGAGAACCTAAGCTACCCAGAACCTCATTACCTTGATCACAGTTCATTAGACTAAAGATAAATATGAAACTTAAGCTGAACAATTCTATTAATTATAGTAATGATAATAGCTAATATGTATTTAGCGTGTATTATGTCAGGCACTGTGCTAAGACTAAATTTCTTTTTTATCTAACATTTATTGTAACCTATGCTGATAACTTTTAGCATGGTTGTTCCATTCATATTCATAAGCAACCCTGGCACTGTATTTCTGATGATTGATTGACTCCTACAGATTTATCCCTTGTCTTGAATTCAGGTTGGGTTGTCTCAATGAGAACAACTAGTAGGAGATGAAAGAGTGACAGAAGACTAACTCAGAGATGTGGACTCACTTTCATGGACTTTGCACCCTGTTGGTCTCACCACCTTTCTGATACCGTCTGAACTCTGCTGGTTCCTAAGGTGTGACAACTTCTCCGAATCTCTATACTTCCAATTCAGTCATGGTAACCTCATTCTATTGAAGTCATAAGATAAATGGAGTGATTCAATGAAGTCTGTTTATTATTTCTAGTCCATTCAAGCTTTTCCATTCTTTGTTAGTTCCCTTATCCTCGTTCACTCTTCCTGTAATAGTTCCTTTAGTAACATTTTCTTTGAGTCCACAAGTTGCTTTCCTCCAAAACCTTCAAAGATATGTAAGACGATATGCAGACCTTATTTTACACATGAGAAAATCAATAGTTAGAAATAGAGTTTTTTTCCAAACACATTGCTAGTAAGTGGTACGTCTAAAGAATTTAAAGTTAAGTAAGTATATAAGAGTTTAGAATTGTCTATAATAACAATTACCCTACATTTATTCTCAACAATTAGGTTTTGAAGTATGGAATTCACCACTATTCTGACTGGTCCTTAACTATCATCTCAATCTGTGCTGCCCAATATAGTCACTACACATGTCAAAGGTTGAATACCCTAAATTTAATTAGATATTATATATTTATTTTTAATTAAATACCAAACAAAGCACTTTTAAAAAATTAATAGTGTGCTTTGCATTTTATTTCTATTGGTCAACCCCAAAAGGACCACTTATTAGCTTCGTGGTACCTTAATGGAGAGAGTATTTTCCAGTGTGAATAGCTCAAAATAAGTAAATTTCATCAACCTGATCATGTCTCAGAGAGTTTTGTATGCATGACATAAATAACAGCGCAGTTAAGTAGTGGAGTTGAAAATCAAAAGACACAGAAGACAATAAGCAAATATGAGAGTAATTATGATTATTATATGCAAGGAGCATCATCGTTCACATAGAAAGCAAAAGGAACTTAGTAGAGCGTCAGTAAAAACAGGTACAGAAATGAGTCAGTCACCATATTGATGGAACAGCATTGGAATGGAATGATGGAGAACTTGTTGCCAAATAAGAGAAAAGATAATGTCATGTCAATAAAATCAGCTGTGTGTTTTTTTCCTGAGCCATATTCTGATACTTTAAAAAGTCTGGCCTTTTAAGAAGTCACCATTTCTTTTTTTTTTTTTAATCAGTTTTTTACTATTCATAATATCCTCACTATCAAACCTCAGCCAACATATTCTGTCCTTTCCTTAGAGAGACTAAATAACCTAGAACCACATGATAGAGTGTCTTGAGTGCAATAACCTCTGATGGAGAGTGAAAATTCAAGGATTCCCAAGACCACAGACACTTCTGGCACCAATTGCTTCTTAAAATCACCCTCAGGTTTGAGAATATTCTAGAAATAATCAAAGAATTTACTAAAAGCTATTATTCTCAAGGTTAGGATTTACAGCAGTAAAAAGATGCAAACGTGTCAATTAACAAAGATATAGTTTGAGAAATGCATTGTTGGGCAATTTCATTATTGTGTGAACACCATAGAGTGCAGTTACGCAAACCCTAGAAGGTAGAACCTACACATATAGGCTATATGGTGTAGTCTGTTGGGACCAAAACCAAATATGGGGAGTAAAGAAATCACTTCTGAATTTCCCTCTCCCTGGTGATGAAGAAAAACCAGAGGTGAAAATCAAAACAAAACTGGCCCCGCTCTGTAAAGAAACTGTGCAAGAAAGAACTGACTTGAATAAGCAGGCATCCTTCACTCCATCTGTCAGACAGAAGATACAGGACAGAAGATTTTCTGAATACTCCTTAAGGTTTTCATGACATATCTCAAGGGCTAGATGAAATTTTAATCACCCTGTGTTTGCCTCTCTTGCTTAGATAGCATCCACAAGCCATTGCGTCAGAGTAACCAACAGAGGTTTCAACACATTATGTGACAGGCACAAACTAGACCACTTACCATTACTTCAAGACCTTTATTTAGATTGACAGTGATACCGTGTGTCTTTCTTTGTACGTACTCCAACACAGAACAGATGCATAACTGTTGCATTTCTGATTTCAATGAGGAGCAGTCTACACAGAGCAGTATGTCTGACTGTGACTGCCCATGAGTTTGAAGGCTCAAGTCGATTAATTAATAGACTTAAATGTATAATTTCTGGGACCTTTGTATTCCAGTTATGAACAGTCTGCTATTCACTGAAAGGTCATTAAGCAATGATGACAGTACAGATTAAAATCAACCAAGAGAAGAGAATAGGACAGAGTGCTGAAGAGTTCCAAGCATGGAGTTTCCAATTGTCTTCTCCCAATGTTGCTGTACAGACTCTGCTCACTTCACCCAGAAATAACTGTGCCCATAGTGCGTTGTCTGTCAGGGAAGTTCATCCTTTGTGTCTAGAGTTTGTATTGGGACATGGTCTCATAGACATGATTGACTGCCCATATAAATGACCTTAGCCTTCAACCCTTTAGGATGTTGAGCTGACAAGCATAACCAAATAAATCACCACAAATCTCATTAATCACATCACCATATATCGCACTGTTAACATAGGCTGTCTGGCGTGGTTCAAGATCCCTTCGTAAACACACTCCTGTCATGCAGTACATCCCAATGGCCTGGAGATTACCTTTTAGGAGTCAGGACAAAAGTTCAAATATTTCTCTGGGAATAGTTCATCGTGAACTGTAGTTCAACAACTGTGATGGAGGCCTTAAGTGCAAAGACATTTCTCTGCACTGACTGAGGGAGTAGTGGATAAGAAATTGAAAAAAAAAAAAAGCAAAATTCCTTCCTTTTTGCCAATATTGATATGGAAAGAAAATAACTTATTACTAACTTGTTCTGTTTTCATCTATGTAGTTTCTCTTCCTTCCTATTTTATCTCTTTTTTATTGTACTTCTTCTTTTCTTTGCTTTGTTTTTGTCAATACTGAATCTCCTTAGTAAACTTGAACTCTTAGCAATGACCCAGTAATTTACATAGAACAGGCCAATCTTCTTTGCCGCAGAAACTTAGAAAACGCTTTTATCTTATACTTTGGAGTAATGGATTAATACTATAAGGAGAGGGAATAGAACTTTTCAAATGCAACTTCAAGGCATAAATTTTTCTATTATATTGATCAATTCTTTTTCTCATAATGGCTATTTTTCTCCCTTAAAGTCTCATTATATCTGAAGAGATGGACAAGCTTATATCTCTATTTTCATAAACTTTTGTCACAGAAATCACTGTATGGCTATATATGACTTTGATATAAAATAGTCAGCCACTCATTTAACTAAACCCCAGATATCGTGCTCTCGTCAGTGGTATCTTCAGCCCCAATTCAGTGGCAATAGAGTAGATAACCACCAAAGGAGTTTCCTTTATAACCTACATTACAAATAAAGGAAAAAAAATCAATCAGCTACAGCCTATGACCCAAGAAGCCTGTAAGATATTCAAAGATAAGAGGTTCTGTGGAAAATCACTGGAATGCTAGATAATGAAAAAGGAATAGAAACGAGTCTAGAATAATGGAAGCACATCAATAAGGCAGAGTGGGCTAAACTCTTCACAGCCTTATTCCATTTCAAGATCCCATTTCCGAGGTCTTCCCACTTCTCTGTGCTTCCTATTTCTTGAAGTTGTAAACATCATGCAGTATGGAGGTTATTAATATGACTTTGTTGGTGCTACTTTCTATTCTATCAATAACTAGTGCTGTGACTGGACATATCCTTACTGTTTTTGTTGTGACTGTAAGATGCTCTTCAGAAATAACCATCAGGAAACATTGGGAATAAAAGAGGTTCACTATTTACAAGGCCTGGAAGTTACATAGCACAACTGGGCCACAGAGTAAGATTGTGAGGAAATGCTCACTGAGCCTGGAGGACTGTTTGTGCTGACAACCCCAAATGGTCAGTTATCTGAATCAATCAGGATCTGTAAAACAGGTATCCCAGTGGAGGCAGCAGCCTTACCTAGCCTGTGGCTTGCAGTGTGTTTAGTACAGCCAGTCCTCTCTGAAGTGGATGCTTGGTTTCAAAGTCAATGCAAAGTTAGACACTTGCATTACAAAATGAAAAATCAACTGTAGGGTTTACACTATCTGCTCCTAAGTTTCCAGAAATGGGATAAGATTATATTTCTTGGACTCCCTCCTTTGGGTAGGGTGTGACAGTCCTGGTCAATGAGTAATGGGGTATAGTAATATGTATCACTTCAAGTGAGAAAATGCAACTGCTGTGCAAAGATCTTGTGGAGGGTAGCGTGAGAACATGACCCATGCCCAAACTTGGAAGTGGGCTTAGTGACTGGCCAACATCTAGCATGGACTTGGATGCAACAGATGGACTTTTTGAGATGATGACCGTCTTTGCTTGCACTGACGGCACCTGCGATGTTCAGCCACGGAATTTTGCTGCCCTTGCCCACTTGGTTATTCCTGCCCACTTACTACCTTCCCTCTCCTCACTGGTGGTGTAGTAGCTTCCCAGAAACGTTTCTGGATCTGCCATCATTGGGAGATGAGAACAAGTCTGGTCAACCTTTGGGGAGGCAGAGACATGCCCTATTCCCCACCATCCAAACCTTTTGCTCTGAGTACAATAAAGGCCGTGTCCTTGGTGCCTGTATCTTCTCAAGATTTCCTCCAACTATCAGCTAGGCAGAGCATGGCTTTGTCAGAATGTGCATAGCTGTGTACCACCCAACAAAGCATTCTTTTTCCTTTCTACAACTTTGATCTCCAATGATTCTTTCATCTACATGGAATTCAATGACAATGGGCAGAGTGAGTGCACAGACAACCAGAGATTGACAGATAGTAAAGTGAGGTCTACATCATTGCTTTATTTCAATAACGTGGTGTTTTCACAATAGCATCTCCTTGCCCAGCCTCAATACTACACACACTTAAGAGAAAGGACAAACAAAGCGAACTAGTAATCACTACAAATAAAATCACTCTTCTTTCTCAACTTTGACCTCAAGAATGGCAATACAAAACTGGACCACATCTGCACCACAGATTTCGACCTCTGAAAACGGTTTTTCAGACTGTGTTGATTATACCTCATTCAACAGAAACCTGAAAGCTACCGCATCTCTAAAACTACATCAATACGTATCTTGCTCAGGACTATTGAAATGTATGTTAAGATGATCTGTCTATCTATCGGAAGTATTTCAAGTATCCAGAAAAGAAGCTTAGTTAAGGTGAATGAGTTATTGGATTTACATGTTTATTGCAGAATGGGTTTGGATGAGTTCCTGGCATCATTTGTCTTTCAGCACTGATCCTTAAGACTGATTATGAAATCTTCTTTCACTCTTTTGGCTTCTTTTTCACTAATTTCCTTGAGGTACAATTTTTTTTTCCAGTTTAAAAACATCTAGTGTTTGACTTTTCTTATCTTTTTGACCTGTACCAGGTAAGGCATTATGGTAGCAGAAAATCAACTTGGCAACTTATTCAACGTGGAACTTTTGGAGGATCCTTTTCAAGACAGAGTCCTGAAAGCTGAAATAGACTGGTAGAAAGGCGACAATACAATGAGTAGGGGTCCACATCTGTTCCTTCCAGAGATGCTTAGAGGTCTGTCATCGCTGTGGCAGGAGGGAGCAGGTACCTGCATAGAGGGAGCTGTGCTCTCTCTAGGGCCCTTTAGGATGAATTGATCAACAAGACAGAATCCATGAAGCTTCTGTGCAATTTGACCTCAGATTCTGGGAGTTCCCTTTTAACCTTTGCAGTCATCTGATAAATATTTAAATAGCTATGTGTATTTTTTGTGCTGTCAGATTTAGAAGGCATCTGTTACCACAGTTAATCTATTTGTAGATGTCAAGGGGGAAATCTGCATATTCATTATTGCTGAGATAGGGCTCTTTCAAGGCTCCCAAGGTTTCAATATTGTGACCCAGATTAAGCAAATACATGAGTAATAATGATAAACTGTAGATCTAGCAGGTGAGCTTTAGAACAGGGCACATGATTAATGATAGGAATCCTGGAATTGGTGGAAAATGTCTTCATTAAGAGACAGTCAAACAGCCCGGAGATCAGACCATATGCATATTATCATGTCTGTTTACAACATCATCCAAAACTCACCTCGTAGAGCTAAAGTAGTTGTTGGAATTAAATGAGTAAGGGAACCAAAGAATAAATATTATGGTGTGCTTTCCCACTGGAAACAGAAGTTCCAAAACAGGCATTGCCATTTTCTGATACCAGGGCATGAAAAGTCAATTCATTCATTTAAAGATATTAAATATCTACTGGGTATCAGGCACTGGGAGTACTTTGTATAACAAATAAGCAAGAGATGGGATCCAGCCCTTATTAATTGTATATAAAAAAAAATACATAGGGAGACAACATCAGTCTAAGAATCAACAAATAAATAGAAAGTGTCAACTGTGATGAATGTTACCGAGGACAATATATTAGGGGAGGAATCAACTTAGGAACTAACTTTCTATCAATTAGAAATAAATTGCATACCTCTCTCCTAGACCTACTGTGAAGATTGAAAGAGATAATATATATTAACAGCTGACATAAAATGAGGGTACATATTCTTTTATTTCTATTTTCTATAGTCTCCCAAATTTTCCATCCTCCTATACAGTAGAATTTAGATCTTGTCTAAGAAGATGCATAAGATAAAAGAAACCAGCAATAAAAGCCGTCATAAGTGTGTATTGTTACATGTATTTAAGACAATACAGGAACATTATTTAAAACAAAAATCAGGGTTGAAAAAGGAACGGCAACTGTGCGGGACATATAAAAAATGAAATAGTGGGAAAATGAACTGAAGCTCGGTGGTAGGAACAGAGTTCTCGTTAGGTCTCATCTCGTTCTCGTTAAGGTGAATGAATAATGAAACATGAGCAAATGAGGAAGCTTAACAGCTCCCTTTTTAAGAATTCACAGGTGTTTCTCGGGAAGGCTACCAGAATGAAAAACTTGCCTTTTAAAAGGGCTCTCTTAGACGTTTTTAATTTTGGAATGGCATAAAACACATGCCCTATGGGTCTAACAGTCTCAATAGGAGACAGCTGAGATGCTGATGGGTCGGAAGGGTGTTTGAGAATGACGCTCTTTGGTCGGCAAGAGCGAAGGACTGCTCATGTGCTTTGTCACTGAACTGTCATGTTTCAGAATGTGGCTGTGCCTTTCAGCTTATATTGTCAGCAGTCAGGCCTCACAGAGGTGGCAAGCATTTAAGACGTAGGTTCTAGTTTAGAGAGGAGGAGGTAACACTGAGCTCCTATATATCACAATCCCCTACTTCTTAAGTGGTGATTATCATGGATATGGGACTCAAAACTGTAGCTTAGACGTTCTGTACCTGCATGTTTACATCACATAGGTACATGATGTCACCTCGATCCATGGTGATTACCATGAATATTGCCTTCTAAACATCATCCATATCTGTGCCTTGCTCAGGCTCACTGAAATACATAGATTCTAAAGCTTGAAGCCTAAGGAAAAATGTTTTCATTTTTCGGTCAAGTGAGGCATTTGGGAAATAAGTGACCCTTAAAGGGACATCTCTGCTTCAGTTGGTTGGGAAGCACAGTAACTAACCCAAAAGAGCTGTAGATAAAGATTTTCAGTTTCTATAGCAGCGTTCCCACAGTGTCCTTTGCGTTAGGGAAACAAAGTGAAACATAAAGCAGGAAAGAAAGATACTCTTTAGGACTGGATAGTTTAAAATGGGTAGTTGCCTTTGGAATCTGTTGACATACAGGGGGAAAAAAAAAAAACTTGGGGAGAAAACAAAATGAGCGTTTAACTTTCACTTGCTTCCATAAACTGATTGCTCTCTGTCCTTCATTAGGAAGAGATTCTCTAGGGTGTGAGAAAAGTTAGATTTAAGGGGCAAAAGAATTGGGAGTTCCCAGGAGAAGGGACATAGTGTCCATTCCCTAGTTTAAGTCCCAGGGGGTGGTAAATCATCAGACACATGACCAGGATTGAAAAACTGACATCTGTTCCCTGCAGTGGGGAAACAAGTGTAATATCTTAGGAGGAAAGGGGTCCAGGTCTGCTCTGGGCAAAGGCAATAAAGGGGTGCAGTGTCTGACGAGAATTCAGCAAGGAAAATAAAACTAACTAGAAGTTGGCTTTTTATTATCATTATGTGCAGAGTATTCTAAATGATGTCCAATACAACATTTCTCCCAGATAAAGATAGTTTCTTAGTCTGAGTTGAAATAATTACTTAATGTAATCAACTAATGCAAAGAATGTAAATAATTCAGCTGATGTTGAGTTTTAATCATATGTGCATAATCTTGCAATTAGTTTATCCTTTGAAAAAAGTGATCCTTTAATAAATATTGTATTTCACAGAGAAGATATTCAGAGAGTTCCCCATTATTCAATTGATCTCTGAAGTAGGTTAATAGAAGTCTTCTAAAAGATATGCTCAGATCCTAGTTCTCGGAATCTGTGTAAATGATGCTTTATTTAGAAAAAAAAAATGTTCTCTGCAAATGTAATTTATGCTAAAGTTCTTGATATATATATATATATATATATATACCATCCTGGAAAACTGAGGAAAAACGATTCCAAATCCAATGACAAGTGCATTAATAAAGGCACCCATGACAAAGACACTTAGAGATGAAAAGATCGTATAAAGATACAAGCAGAGATAAGAGTGAAGTTGCCATATGCCCAGGAAGGCTGGCAGCCACCAGAAGCTAGACATCGACCAGAAACATTCCTAGAGTCCTGCAGGGAATGTGGTCTTACCAAAATTTAATTTTAGACTGTAGCCTTCAGAACTATTAAGTAATTTGACGCAGCAATATTAAAAAAAAATTAACAGAGCCCCCACCCCACATACTCAGCTATAAGCAAATTCATTCCTAGAATAAATTCATTCCCAGAGTCATTTCAACTCCCTTCTGCAAAACTTAATACACTGCATTTAAGCAGAATATTGGAAATGAATTATTATAGCACGGTGACTGTAAAAGTGAAGAAATAGAACCTGAAGTAGTTCACTTCTGAACTAATGTGTGACTAATGAAATTTTTATTTGTGCTTAAAATTTTAAAGAGTTAAAGGGCATGAACTGTAAGCCTTAATATTTCTGTTAGTTGAAAAGACATTTTCGTTCATGCATAAAATAGTTTACTGAAAATCGGTAGTATCGTTACCATGGAAATTTTTCATCATTTTATTATCTTTGTTATTAAATTATAATAGTATTATCATAGCAATAGAGCACTATTTATTCTAAATTTTCTCCCCAAAATATGGCTATAATAAGAAAGCTACTTTTTTTCTTTTTGATTGTTAAGTTCATTAATTATTTTAGGGCTATAATTATATATACCCAGTTTAATAAAAGATAATTTTCACAGCATATTTTTCTGACCATTATTATTACTCATGTTATTTCATAATTATTACTGATAATAATTTTGTATATTAAGGAGTTTAAAATTGAGTTCTCTGGGACATATATATGCAAGACAGACCCACTACTCCTGTCTGGTTAGAGTCTAAGTAGGACAAGACCGTTCAGGAGAAATTGAAATGCTCTACTAGGTACAGTAAGTTTCATCAGCATGAAGGAGCTCTTGTTCAGCATGCTTTGGAACCAGGGAAAGGATTTCCATGTGTCCCATAATGATGATAATACGGCTAAGAAAGTTGCTAGGCCTGTGAATCGTTCTTGGATGACTTTCATGATCTAAATAAACCAACACAAGACAATGCTGGCCTTAGAGGATGTTGGTCCAGTAATATATTTCAAACTACCTCTCTTTGCTATTCCTTGTAGACACATTTATAAACCTCAAATTTCATAAGGAGGGGCGCGGGGTCGATCATTCAATGGGGAATATGTTTCTAACTCCTCGACAGAGTAAAAACTCAAAATGGAAATTTAGCAAAGTTGAAGAAATCTAATTTTCTTAGTTTACCTCCACTGTGGACTAGAATTCACTTTACAATATACATATTCTGTAAGAGTAAATTGAGACTTAGGATACGGGACTTGTCAAAATTTTCACAAGCACTTCAAGAGAGAACTAAGACCCAACTCAGTTCCATCTTTTTCCAAGAACCTCACCTTTTCCACCAAGTAAGTTTATTATTCCAGGAAATACTGAAATGTCTGATTTATGTAAAAAGTATAAGTTGTAATGATTCTAGGAGACAGTGTAAACAATAAGTTTTATCATTCTTTCCTTCTATAATGTTAGTTATTTTGATTTTGGTCTTACCTTGGAGAAACAAGATGACAGCGAAAAACTGGATTCATACACAAATGGCTTTAGATCACAACTCTACCTCTCATCAGCTGTGTGTGCTTTGGGAAGCTTTTCTATGTTTCAGTGTCCTTTATTCTCATCACTTATATGAGGACACCATAACTCAGAAATACGGAAATTAGAAATTGTAAATATAAAACATCTGGAGCCTAGCAGGATATTATCAGTTGGAGCTATTTTATATTATCCTTAGGAAAACATAAACTTCCAGAAGAGTTTAACTATCACTACCAGTTCACACAGGGCCTCTAGGTATCTTATAACTGAGGAATGCTGTTTATATCTATCCATTGATCTATTGTTTAGTTTTGCTGATAATGTTGAGTATAAAGAACTGCGTAGTGGATACAGAGAAAAGCTCAAACTAGATAGGTTATTAATTCCCTTAAAATTCTCTTTCTGTTATAACTTGCTGATTCTCTCAGCATGAAATTGATTAAGAAATTCACATCACTTAATTCTTTTCATAATCACCTAGTGCGAAACTTGCAAGGAAGAACTTTTTTTTTTTTAATGGGTAATGAGCCCGGGAGACATGCAGTAGAAATAGTTGACAATTCAAATGCAAGCCTCTCAATTCTTATGAAATGCCCAGATAAGCAGTATTCCCTGCTGAGTTTCACAGATCAGAATTCTGGGGAGTGTGGAGAGTTGTTGAGAGACAGAGACTAAAATGGATAAGAGGTAGGAACAGGGAAGACAGGTTGCTTGTAGTAAATGGAAAAACAAACAAAGCTAAAATAAGCCATCCTAGCTGCTTCAGATAAGAGCCAGTAGCAAGGGGATACTGGTTATGTATGAGTGGAGGATATCTATTAACAAGAGGCACTTAAAAAAATTCCTGCAGGAAAATAAAGGAGAAAGGGAGACACAAACAAATCCATCTCTGACGGAAACTTCATACCTTCAAACATAGTTTCCAAGAAGAAGAAAACAATACAGGGCATTTTGCATTTGGGCCTGAGACTGAATCTTTTTCAGCTACTGTAAGTTTTCACATGTGGATAGTTATTTATTTTCTCTGAATCAATATCTCCTTATATATTGGTAGGTTGTTGCCTTGCTACTGTTCACTTACTGGTCATTTAGGGTTCCCTTCACTCACTGTTTTATGCCTTTGATTGATGTAGTACATTTGTTTGGAATTTCATGGCCCTAAGTCCATCTTTTCTAAGCTCAGTGAGGGTCATGGTGGCATCTTAAATTTATAGTCAGTCAATGCTAGAAGCTAAAATTACTTACATGCTAAATTTTCGAGGTATGCAGCTAAGGGATTATTTTGATGTTTGCTTAAAGTGTGTGTGTAAGAAGGACAGTATGTCTCTTAGACCTAAACAAGAGGAACTGATACTTGCATCCTGCTCTTTAAAGAGTCTTCTCTGACCCTCCTCTAGTCACACCCTTTTCCACGAAGTAATAACTTCCTGGAGGCCTCGAAATGCACCTGCACGAAGGGCTTACCCTCTTTTCGATCATGGTGTGGGTCCCGGAGCACAAGGATTCTGTCTTGTTGAGACTGACACAGTTTCCAAGGCTAGATCTGTCATCAGGGGTGGACCTTGCTGGTGACAAACTAGCTCTAGGTTTCAAAGAAAAGTTTTGTGAGGGACCCTGTGGATAGTGTTTGGGACTAGAGACAAAGGTGTCCCTCGTGTATCTGAGACTAAATGTCATGGAGCAAGGTATGTAAAAAGATGGTTGTCAGCCACAGGAACAAGCATCTCCATGAAACCACATTTTGACATAGAACTCAGAATTCTAAATTCAAGCCAGACTTTCCAGATAATTATAAAGTTTAAGGAGAAAACATTTTTTAACAATGAGTCTAATTCACATCTCTTAAGTATGTAGCAGCTTCCAACTCTCCATTTATACTCTTGCCAATATTAGGGGTGTGCCTAGAGAAATCCATATCTGCCATCCTCCTTTTAATGACAAACATAGGAAGCTGCAACCTGTAGTATAAGGTTAATTTTCAAATCACTCAAGTATCCTTTTGGTAGGGCATTATTTTGCAACGAAAGAGGTTCTTCTCTTCTGTTTGGATCCTTTTTATTTACTTGAGGACTTTGTCTTTAAATTGGCTTTTATGTGCACCAAGAAATACTTGACAACACTTTGAAAGACAGTCAAATGAATTACCATGTTATCTTCCTGTCAAAACTTTGTCGCCAGCAGATTGTGCTGAAATAAAGAAGTGCCCAAGAGTGAAAGAAGCTGTGAGGTGATATGCTACAGTGTTTTCCGATGCCAGTGCTTTTAACTTAGGGTGTTTTCAACTTATGATGAGTCTACTGGGATGCAACCCCTTTGTTTGTTGAGGAAGATCTGTATTAACTGGCATGGTACATTAGAAAGAAAACACCTTTCTGGGAAATCAAGTTTGTGCCAGATCAGGCTCAATGACAAGTACTTGTGTTGACACCACAAGTTGATCTCCACCTTGTTCATTGAAGGATTTTGTCCTGGAAGAACAAGACAGTGAGAAAAGGTACATTTTATCTTTTAACCCTTTCAAATGCCCTTGCTATTTGGGATCAGAAGATCTATGACTCCAATGATATGGACACATTTTGTAGCTCCTTAGCCTTAGCTTTATACTTAATAGTTACTCTGATAATTGCTCTCAGACAGTACATGAAAATGACCTATATGACTTGTAAAATGCATTGGTTGGTGGTCACATGAATAAGAAAATTAGCTATTGGTTGTAAGTTAGGTACTAAGAATGACCAGTTTAATAGTTTTAGCTGTAGATTGGTAATCGTCTAGCCAATTATTAGCATTGTTCTAGGGTTTAAATTATTCTAAGTGAGGTTACTCACATGTTATACTTGTCAAATTCATTCTAAGATTCAATATTGTGAAGTTAACAAAACTCATTTACAAATTTTGCACTTGGCTTTCTAAAATATTTTGAAACAAATCTGAAGAAGGTAAGAATAGCCACCACATATTCTAACTCCTCCCAGATGCTTTAGAGCTCAAATATTCTAAAGGGCGGTTTTTGTATCTGCTGACATATATATAGATACATAAAAAAGATAGTTGTTAACAGCTAAAGATTTAGCTGTGAAAGGGTGGAAAGGGCCTGATACTAAAACCAGAAGTTCAATAATTCAATTGTGCTTCACATATTTGATAATCCTCAGAAGAGAATTCTCAGAAAGAGTTAATATATTTGATCGTAAGGGTTTTCAAATGATCATTGCTAGTCCCTGAAATTAGACTCTGAAGAGAACCAAATGTAACCAAAAGAAAAGAGAGTTGTCTCCTTATAAATGTATGGTACCAAAAATGTTTACTGGTTTGCTTAAATATTAGAAATGAAGGAATTCATGTATAATAAAGTCCACAAAGAAGAGTAAAGATGTTTCCATAGGTATACGGAATCTGGGTAGGTTAGTAAAAATTGATTCCTCTGTTCAAATGGTTCATTCCAAACTATAAACTGATACTGGAATAATTTTCCAGAAAGACGGTGGTGATCGTATTGCCCTAATAATAAAAAACTGAATTATTTTCACTGAAAATCTACTAAATTACAGAATAATTCGAATTCCCTTTCTGAGTAAAGTTAATCTTATAAGAATTCCTCAACATGGGTCTGTGATCTAGCTCTCATGATTCTGTAAGATTAAGAAGGGACGGTTTTTCTTTGTTTTTGTATCCATCTAGCCTTGTGTTTTTTTTGTTACAGACATACAAAGCAAAGTTTCTAAAATTAAATTTAATTGTTACACAACAGAGAGGTACTTAAGGAAATGCTGTGTTATTGCGGAGGTGTAGAAACCATAGGTCATTCTTTAATCATTTCAAGTACTGTTCTCATAAAGAGCTTCATTTGAAGTCATTAACACCAAACTCTGACAATCCGACTAAACACTGAAGAAGGTACTTTTAAAAACACGTGGTAACATTTGGATTTATCAAACTTTACTGCTAAATCCCACATTCCTTGTTCTTTGTTTGCTGCTGTCACCAACTAGAGCATTTCTGTTCATTTTATGCTAGGACACTGGCTACCAGGAATGAAAAAGTAAGGTCATTTTGTAAAGAATATCATCTAGGGTTTCATTGTGTAACGTGTGAACAGAATTCCCAGCAGGCCTTTATCTCAGTCTTTCCTGATGACCTCTTTTGACCCTTGACCCTTTTTTTAGTCTTTTCTGATAATAATCCTCATATTACTTTGACTAATGTTTTATATTAACATTTTAATAATTTCTTAACAGATTCTTTGTCTTGGCAGTATCTTGGGACTCGAGTAAATTGCAGCAACTGAAAGCCCACCCAGCACTCCCACTGGGGCTGGTGCTTTCCTTCAGCACACTGGTTTCTCTGAGTCTCCAGTGAACCCTTTTGGACACTTATAGTGTTTCTGGGTCATTCTTCCCATGGCTCCCAAACCAAGAGGTCCCCAAACCTTCTGGGGAACCTAATACAGTAGCACTTTCAGCACATTATCTGGGGCAGATGTTGAATGCTATTCTATATTCATGTGAAAGTGAATACAATCTTGGACAAAATATAAAAGATGGTATTCTTACAAGTTTATGATTTTAAAACATTTATATAAAAGGAACTCCAAGTATTATTGATTTTGTATCCATAGCAGTTCCTGAAATGGAGAATTATTGTTGCTCAGATGTTTATCTCATCACTTTATTTTAGATGATTATTTTCTCACAAATTAAAAGTTCACTACATTTTGAATTTCTTCCAATGTGCTCTTCTTATGCTAATACATGGCCCTCTATGCAAAGTTGGAAAATTTTGGCTACTGATATATTTTATAGAGTTTCTTTATGGTTGTTGAGTCTTAGATGCCAAAAAAAAAGTCAGAAAAAGAAGGAAAAGTTGCTGTGAAAGATGTAGGCTTTCCTTAGGAACTGAATGTTGTGACTCAGTTTTTTTTTGTTTGTTTTTTTTTGCCTCTGTCAATTGACTTAATAGTCATAATATTGTTATTTCACGTAAGATAAAAAAAAACATTTTGATACTCATAAAGAAAACAAAATAGACCCATAGAACTAAGATGATTTTTCATAGAAACACAACTAGTAAGTCACAATATTGGAGTTAAAAACACCAAATGTATCTGTTTCCAAAGGCAAAGTTTTCTAATGTACATAAATCTTTAGTTCTTTGCTTATATATCTTTTCAACCTCCAAATCTAAGTTAGGTCTAAGCTCTTTTCAAGTATTGATCATTTACACAAGCAAATGTCATTTCTTCTTTTACCCATTATATAGTCATCACTACAATTTAACAGTTGTCACAGGTTTATTTTGTTAGTTTTGAATTTAATTTTCTATTTGTAGATGCACAGAAAGTTAACATTTTTTAAAAATCATGTTGTGGAAGATTCCATGCAACTGAATTATATTGACTTATTCATTGGGTCTTTTTCACATGTTTAGATACGTGGGAATAAATGTCAAGCCTCATTTGCAGCTACAGAGCCATCACTTAGTCACTCATTGAGATTATAAATTTATATACAGGTGGTGTGTATCATCTTTAGTAAGTTGAGTCTTTTGAGGGGAACTTAACTGAATTTCCAAGTGGGGATAGGCCTTTGGGCAGGGAATACCAGAGATACCAGGTACCTAAAGCATAGCCTGGAAGAAGTTCCATGACTCCTGGAGGACACAACTATTTAGAATATGGCATTGTTGTCCCTCTGGGGACTAATGCAGGTGGAAGAGAACTACAGCAGTACAGCAGGGTGCTCTAAAACACAGGTTCCCCTTGGGTATTCTGTGCTAAAACAGATGATCTCCTTCCTTTCAAGACCCTGGTTAATGCATCACATATCACTCAGTAGGTTACATAGCTCAAGAATATTTATTGCATAGACAATGGTGTAGAACTTTTGGTATTTGGTGGAGGGCAGGGTGTGTTGACATATATTTGATGAATGGGGAACTTGCACAAATGGGGAACCTACACAAATGAGTCTATATTAATTTGTAAAACAGTTACCTCGATAAAATATGTACCTACATATATATGTATATGTGTATATGTAAACATATGCATATATATGAAGTTGGTGGTTGATGTCACATCCAGATCTCTGGGCAGAATTATTAGTTTGCTTGTGGATTTAAAAATTGATGTAGACACAGAAACTTTCTTTTTATCTTCTTTTATTTTAGGAGTTTAGCTAATAGCTATCACCACAAATGTCTTAGATAATGCACCACTTGCTGCAAAGTAATTTTATGGAAGACAGATAATTCTAGTTTATTTCCAAATGAGTAGGTTTCCCTGAGATAGAAGATTTCTCTCAGAAATTTGACCAGTTCTCCAGGTGACAAAAAGGAGAAAATCTCTCTCTGGCTGGCAAATGCTCTCTGGTTTCAGAGAAATCCTTACAAAAGCAAAGCAAATTTAGAAAGCATTTCTATGACTTTCCTAAAATATAGAGTGCTAATATTTAAAATGCTATATTTTATAGTTAGTAATTTGGAGTATTGACTGATAAAGGCTTCTCTGGCTAAATAGTTTAGTGTATGGCTCCAGTTGGACTTCCAACTCTCTGTAGTAGAAATGAGATTTCCAACAGTTATTCTTAGGTTAGTCATCAGTACCTTTGAAAAGCTGGGAGAAGGGTCTTCCATCACCAATGCTTTCAGATGGAGGGCCCACCTGCAAAATCACTGTAACTCATGGCAGCTGATCAGACAAATATCAACAGGCTAAGGGCATCAAAGTGGCAAATAACTATCCTTGATGTATTTTATTGTTCCGGTGTCCCTCCTTTAGAAGACTATGGAGGGTGTGACAAGAGGCTGAACAATCATTAGTCAGCCTTTCATTGAATATTGCCCAGTGTTCAGTTTATAAAATTCTGGGCAAGTGAATAAGTTAAAGGACAATGTTTTATTGTAGATGTTTTATTTTTAAATATCACTCATGTAAGTCCTACAAAGAGATCAATTTAGTTCCTAAATCTTAGAATGTCAGACTCACTAAGCTAGAAAAGACAATGAGATTAGTGCTACTGATGCTGAGACAACTTAACTTAAAATCTACAGGATAGCAGGCAGATGTATGAATAGTGGACTAACTAGCAAAACCTAAAAAGAGACCCCAGGAGGGGATCTCAGTTTAGCAACATGTATCTAGGACACACCCCTAGATACTCACGCCATTTCTCTCCAGGTTACCTGGAGATGCCCCCAAAGCCCCTAACTCTCCATCTTGCCTGAGTGAGAGGCAGGCAGCTTAGGTCCCGCACATACACACACACGCACACACAAACACACACACACACACACACACACACACACACACACACACGTGTGTTATCTCTTAATGTAACCTTAACTAGTTATCTCTGCTTTTAATAAAATCACTGTGTGTTCCTGACTGACTCTCTCTCCATGAATTCTTTCTGGATGAATCCAGCATCTCATCAGCATGTCTCAGCTCACTCCCCACCTCATCACTACTACAGCATGGTCCATAGACAGGTACCAGGCAATGAATTATTATATTGGCTTATGATGACATAAGTCTATTTTTCTATTTCACAAAAGACTGAGAAAAATCAACTAGTCTTTTACTATAGATAATTTTAGAAGAGCATCTCTGGATTAAATACATCTTATCCATTTAGTCAAATATTCTGCAAATGAAAGAACTATTTTGAGCATCCCTGACCCTGTTAGTCATTAGACTAGAGATTAGAGATTAGTGAGCAAGTCATCCATGATTACTTGCCCTCAATCAAGTTTAAAACCTAACTGAAAGGTTAGATGCTAGTCACAAGTTTTACACAGATTAAAAAAAATTCTAATTTTGGAAAGGAGACATGCTGGGGGAGGAATTCCTAAACAAACAATCTGGTATCACATATGAGTAAATTAGGTAACAGAGAGAAGGAAAGAGGATTCCAGGCAGGAGAAAATGTAAGCCAGTTCGGCAATAAGAGGCAGAGACAAGGGACCCCTGGGCTCTAAATGAGCATTTATCATCCCATGTGCAGGCCACGAAAGCTCCTTTCTGAGAAGAGACAGAAGGAGCAATCCGAGGGAAGCTGTGAGAGAGGTTTTCAAGAGGTAGTCGCTGACTAGCATGGAAGCGGCTAGAGGTGGAATTCAGATAAGGTCATCCTGGTTGAGCTATTGATTTAGGGGTGGGAAGTTGATGGGCTGGAAAGTTAGGTGAGTGCAGAGGGATGGGGATGGAGTCCTTGAGTTCGGTAAACAGGAGGAGTGTTGAATAGCATCTGGTCTTGCTTCAGACTGCAAAATGCTCTGTTTCTCATGCTTGGCTGGAAAGTGACACCTTTCAGTCCTTTGGTCTCCTGCATCAGAAACATTACATGAAACATTCCTGGGAGAAGGCAGAACATTATAGACATTAAGAAGAGGAGCTAATGATGTCATAGTTTATTTTGAGATAAACACAGAGTTGAGAGAGAGCCAGACATGGTATCGGAGGGACTGGTTCAGACTGTGAAGTTACCTGTGGACCATATCAAGAGAGTTTTGTTTTTATCTGATGACTAGTAACAGTATGGAGTGTGTTAAGCAGAGAAATAAATTGATTAGATTCAACTTTGAAACACTTTCTTTGGTTACTGAGTGAAAAATGAATTCTTGGGCAACCTGAGATATTTAAGGAGATCAGTTTAGATGTTGTCATGGGTTGAATTGTGTCCCCCAGAAGAAATATTGAAGTCCTAATCTCCAGAATGTATATCCCAAAGTGTTACCTTACTTGGAATTAGTGCTTTACAGAACTCATCAAGCTAAAATGAGGTCATTAGGGTGGATCTGAAGAATCACTACAACTGATGTCTTCATGAAAGTAGGTTGATTTGGACACAAAGCCATGTACAGAGAAAAGACAGCGTGAAGAAAAAGACATCTTTCTACCAGAGTGCTCTATCTACAAGCTAAGGATTATCAGCAAATACCAAAAACTGGAAGAGCAAGGAACACTTCTCCCCTAGAGCCATCAGAAAGAACATGTCCCTGAAGCAATTAGACTTCTAGCTTCCAGAATGATGAGACAATACATTTCTCTGGTTTTAAGTCACTCAGTTCTTGGTGCTTTGTTACAAGAGCCATAGGAAACCAATACAGATGCTATTGCAAAATACCTGGTAAAAGATGCAGGTAGCAGAGAGGAGGGTGGAAATTGGAATGAAGTAGAGACTAGCTCTCAGAATATTGATAGATATGTAAAAGGAAAAATTGATAAGGACAGATGACAAGAATATGATATGGAGGATGAGGGAAGAAATTACCATCACTGATGTTGGAAACATTAGAAGGGTACTAGGTTTGTAGAGGAGGATTATCTACCCATGTTGAGCTTGTAGTGTCTTTATTAGTCTTTTTAAATGGATTTTATTGAAGGAATATTGCATTATGACATTGAATAGGTTTAGGTCTACATCATAGTAAATTTATATCTATATATAATACAGCAAGTTCATAACTATTTCATTTTATCCTTTACTTTACAAGTAATCCCCTTTACCCCATGTACCATGCCTCCTTCTCTTCCTACAACCACTGGTTTGCTTTCTTTTTGTTAAAAGTCTGTTGTTTCATTTAGTTCATTTTAAGCCTATTTTTTGTTTGGTTTTGCTCATTCATTTCATTGTTATCTCTATATACCACATATAAGTGAAAAAATATATGTCACTGAATAGATAATGGGATATAAGGTCTGGAGTACAAATAAAAAGCATAGTCAAAATAAATTAAAAAATCATCTTCATAGAGACAAAGTAATTGAGGAAAGATATATAAAGAGGGAAAGAGGAATAATTTGAATGGAAATCTTGAAGAATATAGATCACTCAAAGTTATGTGAAAAAGTATGTTTTTGTGATATAGATGTAACTAAATCTGAGTAAAAATCTTGAATACATAATGTACACACGTAAACATGAGACTTCAATTATCTTTCTTTATCTAGATATCTACCTATAAAATTAATTTAGGGCTAGTCTATTGCTATGAAATTTTAAGGTTGAAAGTTGTTTTTTTTTTTTTTTTCTATTGCATAAAGGTATTTGGAAATACACAAAAACACCAGATGAGAAAAATAAAATCTATTTTTAAGAACTTGGTATAGCAAGAGTCAATCATTGTCACTTGTGTTTGGCAGACATTTAAAGGTAGAGAGGAATGGGAAAGTTTTATAGTGGGGATAAAGGAAGATTTTAGGTGTCTGGCTAACTAAAAGTGAGGCATTTGATGTGATTGGTTAGGGGTACATATGTGAGTTTCTCTGGTTGTTCCTGATGTGGGAACAGCATAGCTGAAAATCTATTCAGCAAGTATGCAGATAGAGTCATGAGTGAAAACTACTGATAGCAATGACCCCATTTTAGAAATCTGGGTGTGGGACAGACACACCCTTAGTTACTCATCCAGTTTACTCTAGATAATCTTACTCTCAGGTGCCTCCAGCTCTAGTTTCACTCACCAAGGGAGAAGCCCCCACTACTCAGATACATGTAAGCATTCATTATGCCCCTGTGTGAGATGTGGGCAGCACATGTGATATTCACACATGTGCATTACCTTGATGTAACTTTCCCATCCACATGGACCTGAAAACTTACTGTACTGCATTTAAAAAACTTGTTGTGTGATCTTGACCAAACGGTTGTCTGCATGAATTCTTCCTGGATGCACCCAGGGTCTCATCAGTGTATCTCGCTCACCCTCACCCACATCAGTTCCTAGGTTGGAAATGGAGATTAAAAATTAGGGGAGCTGTCAGTTATTCATGAGATCCTGCTCACTTTGGGAGCATTGTTGTAAACGTTAGTGTGTCCTGAATTATAACTACAAACCCCAGCCTGGTCTCCTGAAAAATCTATCTTCAAACAAGCTGGCTGCTTCTCTTTTGTAGCTAAGCGGCCAGTTTCCCAGACAAATTTTTGTGTGAAAGAAAAGATTAGCTGTAGACATATAGATAACACAGATATAGATACATAGCAGCTACAGAGCTCTGAGAGGCTACAGGGATGTGAAGTCAGCAAAACAACTGTCTAGAGGTCTGGTGTTAAAATAGATGCACCCTGTATTCTGTCTATGAGCTGTGGAAGCGCTGGTGAATATCTGATTGTAGGACCTGACTCACCACCGTGGGAATGTTCTTTTCTTTTCTTTTTTTAAATAAGAAAAAAAGAAAGGAGGACAGGAACAGAAAGAGGGAGGGCAGGAGATGAGGAGAAAGAGTATGTATAATTTGTTTATTTTGCCTCCTTCGCCCACCCTCATGCCTGTCCTTGGGCTTTGCACAGTGCACACACCACCTGTCTCAGCCTCCTGAGCCCTAAATTCTGTGCTTGCCGGAGCATTCTTTAGGGGAAAAAATTAATGACCTTGTTCTTTGTATTTCTCTCACACCAATCGCCCCTGACTATGAATATGCCTCCCTAATCACTAACCAAGAATGTCAGAAATTAGCCACATGTCCCTCTTGATCTATTTTCTTTTTATAGAATGATCAATGCACACTTTCTCA
Organism: Solenodon paradoxus; assembly: GCA_004363575.1. Taxonomy (NCBI): domain Eukaryota; kingdom Metazoa; phylum Chordata; class Mammalia; order Eulipotyphla; family Solenodontidae; genus Solenodon; species Solenodon paradoxus. The sequence goes on along the minus strand of RJWH01004907.1, from coordinate 41,186 downwards.
CACATCGTTAACCTAGCACAGATGTATATAAACTGTAACGTAAATTCTACAAGATGGGTGCAGTTTATCAGAACTTATGGCTGTGTCACCAGGTTGAAATCCTTAGGGTTTTATTTATTTTTATATCTGTAATTCATTTTTTTTATTATTGCTTTATTTGTTTAAAATGTTTTCTGGTTTTCGGGAGAACAGTTTCACTCCTCAGTTGCTGTGTTCTTCACACCACACCTATCACCAGAGTTCTGGTGTCTACTAGCCCATCACTTTTCTTCTTTCTGCCCCAGGGTCTTTGTCCCCTCCTCCCTTCCCCAGCTTGGTAACCAGTCTTTCATCAGAGCCTAAACCCTTGGAGTTTTAAATCCTCTGCAAGATTCTGAATAATCTCAATATATTTCTGTGTTCTTAAATTCTGACTTTGCTTCACTGCTGGATGTATAACTCTGGCAGTCAACAGAGTTCTGCTTTGATAGATGACCTGGCCTTGGTCCTTCTGTGTTTTTATTTTCTCAGTTGATTTTCAGGGAGACAGTGTATTTCCTGTGGGTACTATTTAGAGTCCAAAATGATCAGGAAGTCCACTTCTCGTAGACTGATAGCACACACACCAATGGCCAAGGTTATGGGTCATGAAAAAGGTCATTACAACCCAGGATACTGCCTGGTGGGGTCTCTGCTCCATCCCAGAGGAAGGTGTTTGGGAGTTCAGAGCACATTTCCTTAGAACCTCTAGAGTCATTTATTGCAATAGGTACTTGGCACTAGCTCTGAAGCTGACACATCTTAAACTTCATTTCCTGTTTTACTCCCCCTTACTCAAGTCTGATAATGAACACCCACTTTCTGTTTCCACAGCACACCAAGTGTTTTCCTCAGTTTTGTGGCTTCTGCTTGGGAACCTCTTTCCCTAGAGATTCACCAAGGGAATCTGTTCAAATGCTAATGGTCAGAGAGGTTTTTCCTACCCACATTAATCTAACTGTGGTGCTTATGCCTGCGTTTCCTCATGGTGGGTTTCTTGTGTCTCTGAAGAGAAAGTTTACCCCAGAACATGGCACATGAGAAGAAAGGAGCGGGAGAGCACAGAAGTGAAATAAGGTGTTTATTTGGCAGGAAGTAAGGGAAAAAGTACATTCCCAGATAGATGTGGAAATGGGCCATTCTGAAAAGAACACAGCAAGAGGTTCTCAACCTGAGGTTTTTAAAGATTCCTGCTCTTCACTCTCTGCCAGTATCCCAGCCCAGAGGAGTCCTGAGATTGGACAAGGCCCTTGATTGGTCTTTTAGTGGCTTCTTTTAAATTGGTTGGAGGGCTTCAAACTGGCACCACTTTATGGTTTATTTCTTTTGTCCTCTCCAACAGTTCGTAGTCCTGACCATCAGCATGTAGCTTATTGGTTGGTGGCTGACTGTATTTTAAACTTTTGGCAGTGTAATCCGTAATTTTGATCATCAGCATTCCATGATGAGCTCTCGGGGTAAAATCTAGCTTCATTTTAAACCAGATTAGTGCTGTTTTATGGCTCTCTGACTTGGCTTTCCTTCCCCTGCACCTCAGCTCAAATTTCTACCTAACACTACTAAAATCATTTTCTTTCTCTTCATCAGTTGCTCTCTATTGGAGATCCGAGAGGGATGTGACTCCTGGCTGACCCAAGAAATGGACCAGGCAATTGGAGGCTCCTCGTGTCCTGACCTTTGAATGTGTATTCTGCTTGCCTTCCCTGAACTGGAAGCTTCAAGGACACAGTCTGGAGATGATAATGTGTTGACACTAATAGGACTGTATTCATGATTGAACTATTCAAGCCAATAGATAAACTCAAAACTTTCCAGTGTCTGGGTGCAAACATCCACTCATCTAGCAACCACCCAAGGCAAGGCACATATGCAAGACCTGCTTGCTTATGAAAGTTGTCAACTACTAACCTCCAAAGGAGTGGTTTTCCTCTCTCTTCAGGCTCTTTGCCCTCTCTTTAAAGGGGGTTATTTTGCAAATACTATCCCATTATCTTGCTCAATGGTTTCAATGATATTTACCACCTCCTAACATTGTGATTTAAATGAACTTATTTTAATTGTCTCTTACTCCCAACAGAATGCAAACTTCATCCAAGGAAAGATTTTGTTTGTTCACAGTGGTTTCTCCAGAGCCTAACAGGATACCTGATCCTTAGGAAGAGCTAAGTAGTTACTGAATGAATGATTAAGTAATGTGAGATGCTTAGGGGTTCACTCAGCTTCATAGGTGCGTTTTGCATTCAAAGAAAAGGGTTTCTTTTTGTTACCATTACTCTGATATAGTTGCCTTCTAGTTGGGTGTGGCCTGGGGAAATTTATGCAAGATATCTAACAATTGCCTACCCTTTGGGGTCAATCACTAAACCAGACTGGGCATAAAGCACGTAAAACCCAAGGACCTGATTTCACAACCCAAGACAGGGGAACAACCAAAACAAATGAATAAAAGTGCTTTCTTTTGTCCCTTCTTCCTTCCCTTCCTTCCTCTTTTTCCACCTCTCCCTTTCTTCCTCTTAAAAAATAAATAAATAAAAAGATTTGTCAAGACAATGGAAGTTAGGTAAAATAATGATAGCTAAAAAGTGCATAAAATTCTACCCCTGCAATTCCCTAGTTCTGATCCCTGGTGGTATGGTTGTGCACAGCACTTTCAGTAGGTGAAGCTGACAGAAGCATAGATGGAAATTCTATGAACGATCGTTACCAGTTTTTCATTAAGTCTAAAATTAATTCAAAATGAAAAGTTAAAAAGTTTAGAGTAGCCATTTTTTCAGAGGAGATGTCATGGGACCTTTAAGAAATTTTTATTTACTTCTCTGTATTTTCCAAATTTTCTTCAGCTATCATTTCATTCATGTGAAATAAAAAAAAAAATCATGTGCTAAAAAAATCAATGCCACTCAGACTTGTGCCTCTCGTAGATTTAGTCACTGGTTTTTGAAGTAATAGCTTCATCAAATGACTAATCAAGTTTGATTTGAAACTTACATAGCAGGAAATACCAATTTATAATCTTGACTAATTTAAAAATGTCATCATTCATGAAAATAATAGCATAATACTCCTTGCATAATAGCAAACATTCTCCCAAAGATAAAAAGTATGATAGAAGACCTTTTCCCTGACCCTAATGTAAACATTAGTCTGCCAGGAATTTTCCACAGGACATACAAGCATCCTCCCTACTCTGCAGCTGTACATAAGTGATATGAGCTGCCAGTAGAAACTACACTTAGCCAAGGAGGTGAATCTCTACCTCAAAGCATAAAAGGAGCTCCCCTAAACCCGCCATTGCTCAGCTTTGGGTAACGATACCCCTGGGCCAGTACTGGTACAATAAAGTGCTTTTTTCTACTTGAGTGCCAGCTGTCAGTCTTCTCACCATCTGGAGGCTCTGCCATAACAGAAGAATAATTTTTTATAGAATGATTATGTTGCGATAAATTAAAACCCAGATCTCAAATAGACCATACACAGAATCACGAATGAGTATGTAGAAGTCATAACAGTTTAACAATTTAAAAGAACAGAATTAAAAAAAAAATGCTAAGAAAAACATTTGATGACTGCAATTTAGAAACAGGTATGTATATAATAAACAGTAACTCTGAAGTAGTATTGCTCAGGATGTTATTAGAGCCCTGCATACTATTACAGAAACTATTTTGAAATTTAACTGGGAACTGTACCAAAGTAAGCTAAGTATGAGAAGTACATGAGAAATCAGGTTCATTTTGACTAGAATGAATCCAAAATGCACTAATTATGTGACATGGGAGGCCTAGAGGAAACATAAGGTATAATCCCCCACTTCCAAGAATTTAACAGATGTGTTAATAAGGTAACATGCACAGGAGACCAGAGAAGAAACTGCGATGAAGAGATAAATGAAATGTGCTAGCATATTCTGTACAATTAACACCATGGGCAGTCAGTAAAATGAGAAATCAGTGTTGAAGAGAGTTATCCAGAAAGCTTTCCTAAAGAAATAGACACTGGTGCATCCACACACATAGTCACTTGCTTTAGCTGAGAAAAAGTAAAAGTCCCAGGTTTATTCAAAAGCAGGCCTGAGACCCTTGGTCTACATACATTTCAGACTATTTTTAATATTGTTCTCAAAATATTCCCTCCTAAATTTCAGACCATAAGCATCTGTGTGATTATGAACCTTGTTTCAAATTTCATGTGATTCTGAACCATGTTTTAGATTTTTATCCTTATAATAATAATAGCAATAGTCATCATAATCAACATTATGAGTTATTATTTTATATTGAATTTTATGCCAATAATGTTATGCACATTTTCTCTGTCTAGAAATAACCATTCGGAATGGGCCATCGCTTGAATCTGCATTTGCGCAGCATGAACGCTGTTTCAGAATGAAAGTAATTTTATACTTTTTAAATGCATACGCTTTGCATAATATTCTATAAATATTAATTGGCCACATCAAGGATTATTATTACCCTTTTACGTTAAGTTCACAATGGAGAATGTTGATGAATTCATAATTATAAAATGTCCCTGACACTGACAGAGTCCATCTTGTGATTCCGAATATTTCCCTTTCCACAGACGGCCTCGAACACCTTGGAATTCAACATAATCCTGCTCCAGGTCTCTGATCAACAGTGAGATACTCTATTCATCAACCTAAAGTGATTTAAATCTTACCAATTGAAAGAGTACTGTGTAGGAGGCACTTATTCTGTGAAAAAGAATTTATTAGGACTATATTTGGTTAAGGAAAATTATTAATACACTCACAAATTTTATATTTTTATTTAAGCATGTGTATCTAAGAATAATGTTTGCTAAAAGTGCTTTCTTCTATTTGTAATAGAAAAGAATTTGCTGAACTAGGATCCTTGGTATGGACTGTAAAATCCTGTGGAGGCACAAATATGCCGTCAATTACCAGCGGCCTTTTGGTAATTAAGAACCAGTATAGCTTCAATTCCTATGCTCATTATATACACAGTTGTGGAGAGAATTCCTTCTTGGGTCACATTAAAACCATATTCTAGAACTATTTTTCTCTTGTTATTAACCAAATATCAAAAGTAGTTTAAAATTATGTCAAATGCTGGTAATATAGGTCTTCTATCCTATGTAAATATGTGAAATAAAAGGTTTGAGCTGTATCAATATGCCTGTCTTCACTTTAAGGACAGGATAAAATGAATGGAATACAGGTGATGAAAGAGTTACAGAGGGGAGGGGAGGAGGAGGAGGAGTAGGGAAAGAGAGGGAAGGAGAGTGAGGAGTGGGAAAGGAGGGGGAGGTATTTGGGAGGAGGTGGGGGAGGAGGAGGAGAGAGTACTTTTCATATAGTTTTACATTTGATAGCCTTTAAAGGTAGTTATTTCCCATTTTAAAATCTGGAAATAGTAGTTCAAATACATGAAACATATTACCCAATTCACAGAACTTAAAGTTTACCATTTCTTCCCTTACATTACTGACTCCTTTATCCCATCCTAACATCAGCTATTCCATCAAAACAAGAGGAGACAAACTAAAATGGGACAATTGAGACAAAGAACAAAAAGGTGAAAAAAGCAAGAACCACACTTTCAAGACTCTGAGGGGTAAGTAAGAGTTGCTGATGGGAAAAGTGAATCTTAGTCCCACCAAAATTATCTAGCAAAATCTAGGACAAATTCTTTTCTAGAATAATAGCAAAAGTCAGGAGATACATATTATCTGATCTCAATATACAATAATAGTCTATGATTCCGTGTTATGGTCCAGTATATAGTACTGTACACAGTGTAGTACCTGGATGGGAATCTGGTTTTGCAGATCTGTTGCTTCTGAAGTGTTTGCTGACTTCCTCCCATCTTTCCTTCCACTCCCGCCCCTAAAATCGCTTCTCCTATGAGCCCGTTTCCCTTTAGTGAGGATTTATGATCATTGCACTAAAGTGTTCCAGAGGGGAGCCCCAGAAGCTCATTTTCCCCGACGCATGGAATATGTACATGCCACAAAATCAGCTACCTAGTGAGTTAAAACCCCATAATTGCAATTGTGAAAGGAAAATTACTCAAGCAGATTTGGTTAGCCACAGTAACAAGACTTATAACCTTTATGAAGGCCTTTGGGCCCTAATTATTCAGCAGCTGCTGCCAGGGCTAAAACATACCCGTGTCTACAGTTGTTAATTTGCATTTCCCTTCCCCTTAAGCAGGCGGTCTCGTTCTGTCGTTGTACCTGACCTAATACTGAAGTCCTCTGTCCCGATCAATAACAAAAGCCCCTCTCCGGTTCTCCAACTTAAAGAAGAAAAAATGTGATGAATAACATTGAACAAATCTAAAGGTTTTAAAAATATGATACAAAATTCATGTATGGTATACCCTGGTGGAATAATGGTTGAGTCCACTGCTTCTGGTCAGGCGTAGTCCATATACATCCAAGAACCAGGGTTTGTGTCCTAGAGCCCTGGAGGAACAACCAAGATGAACTAAATGAATTTAAAATTAAAATAAAATTAAAATGTTTCTTTCTTTCTCTGCCTGCCTACTCATCTTCATTGCTGCCTGAAACTTTTCTTAAAAAAAAAAAGAAAAAAAAATTTCATGTAGAAGGAGAAGCTCTAGGTACTAACTAGCTGAATAGTAAATGCATTATGTCATCAAGTGATTCCCAGTGGGTCAGGTTTTTGGAGACTCTAAAAAAGTCACCACCACAAAGTGGATCTGCCATGATGCATGACTCATCAAAGATGATTGTCCAAACATTTTATTTACAATCACGACTACCTGTTGGTGTCATTTTTGTATGAGAACTTCAGAGCCAAGAATAATTATCTGCCTTTGGTTATCACCTGGATGAGGCATCAAAGAGTAAAGTTCGGAAGTGAGTTCTTCTGTTTTAACTGTTCCTTTTTGTTTTCCTGTAGGGCTGGGAGTTGTAGAATAGATCATTACTGGAATCATCTCACAGCTCCTGCCCAAGGTTGAAAGGCTAATGCCCCCCAGTGCTAAAACAATGAATAGTATAAGCTGGACCATCACGGAGAATCCATAGTCAGGACACAATTGAGCACAAGTCTAGCGTATCTCTTTCTTCTCAGATATTTCCTCACTCCCCAACCCCTTGCAAAACCAACAGATGCTCTGATCCACTCAATCATACAACTTTTCTTTTTGAGTTGATAAGGGGAACATGAAAGCTTTCTTGTGGTTGGGGAGATACAGTAATAAGTATGAGTGAATGTATATGTGTGTGTGTATATCTGTATCTACATCTATAGAGAGAGACATGCACGCACACATATGTGTATACATAATAGAGAAAGATAGATAATACAAGAGATATTATATCATTATTTCTTACATCTTTTGGCAGAAATCAGTACTTGATAAAAAGTCCAAAATTAAATTGTGGGACCCCATATTAAAGCAAAAATGATTAAAAATTTTAAGACAGTGAGGGCAGAGCATTAAATGCAGCACCAGACCCTGTGTGACTGCACTGGACATACCGGTAGAGTTGGCCAATCTCCTGGGTTCTTGTCGACACTAGTTCCAGGGATGGGATCAGGTCAACCCTACACTCTTTCGCTTGCTACGGTAAATGCAAAGAGTGCAAATAAAAGTGAAAGCTGTTAGCCATCCAGCTCATTATTAAGGTTAAACTAAGGCATTTGGGGATGGAGTGGGGGGCGGGTGGGATAGAATAAAGGCCCTTTTTCTAATTGGCAGGGAGAATCTTGTTTGGTGATTATACGCTGAATGCAAGAAGAGGGGAAAATAAGGCTGGTGCTGCCTTGTCACTGATTTAATTATTTTCCCATCTACACTTGTTTTTGAAGCTTATCAGAGCACAGGACTGTGGGCAGCCCAGCTGTCACTGCTATCACTGTGGCTCCAGTGTTGTGGTGCTGATTCCCATTGTAATGCCATTAATCTTTTGCTTTGCACTAATGGATGAACAAGCATATTTACTGCAGCATAAAATCCTAATTATTTTTTGAACAGATGCATAAAGGGAATGTAAATTAATGGCAAGTGACAATTGTGATAAATGTGGACTCTATCTTTAAATGTCAGGGTTCCGGTGGTGTAGACTGAGCCCATACTTGAATCTACAAGCTGCCCCACTTGGATTTACCTGTGTGAGGAGGTACAGTCATCGTGCTTTAATCTTTTCCTAGGAGGTGACTTGGAATTTCAGACCACACTGATTAGAAGCTGCACCATGTTGGCAGGGCTGTCCTCAATTGGCATTCTGATGAACCCTCTCGCTGCTACTAGTGTTTATAGAATTAGTTGATCTATTATTAGTTGTTCTAACCTAATACCTGAACAATAGTGATGAATATGAATTAAGCTTTCTTTCTCCGTACCAAGTATTGCCTTACATTCACCAAAATCTCTTCACAATGGCAATGGTATAGAGAAATTTGCTGAACACAATTAGAGCAAAAGAAATCAAATGCCTATGACTCCATTTACATAAAGTTCAAATATGGTGAAAGCCAGTTTATTCTGTGACAAGTTTGTAAAACATGAACTGGGGTGAGATTGGAAGGGGCATTTCTGAGGTCCTATAATGATCTGTTTTTTTCTATCTGGAAGACAGAGATAATTTCAGTTTGTAAAGACTGTTGAGTTACACAATTGAATGGAATGCATTTTTCCTTTTGCATATTATACTTCAGTAACAACATTGAAGAAAAGGCTTTAGTCCTTCATTTTATCAATACATGGATTTGAAAACTGAAGTGCAGAGTGGTTAAAACAGCAGGCCAAGCTAGAAAAGATAGAAAGAAGCTGAGCAAGGCTTTGAAACAATGTCTCCTTTAATTTCTACAACCCAGTGTTACCATTCTGTCTCTCTGCCAGTCGTATGCACACAGCCCAGCACACGATAGTCCACAGTTTTGGAAGAATTGAACGCTGGGTCTTGCCATGGAAGAAAGTGATGATGCACTTGTGGGGGGAATTGAAATCTGCACCCCCCCGCCCCCCTGGTTTTGCTTTTGAAATCCTATTTGGGATATTATTTCCAACACAGGAAAAGCAAATGCATTTGTGAGGGGAGAAACTGCTACTGTTTGCGGGATCACTTTGCTGGTTCATCACTTGAACCAGGTTTCATCCATTATTGCTCTGTCCTCTGTAGATGAGAGTTCCTGTGCTAAATAGACACACTGTTACTACTTTTGTGATGCACTCTTAGGGTTGTAAAAGATTTTGTTGGGAGTAACCCAGTTATTATTCCCTTATGTGAATTTTCATTACATCAAATTTCTGTAACAAGTCTCCAATTCTGTTTTATACTGATGTTCCAGATTTCTGCCACATTTTGTCAATGCATCTTTCTTGTTTCTTTACTTCTCTAAATGCCTCTACTACGTTTTGATGAACTTTCTTAATCAAGGTTTAGTCCAGAAGCAATGATAGGAATCATCTGTAGATTGTTTGAAGTCTATTCTTCTTAATCCTTTTAAGAACGCTCTGTGTTTCCTGCCTTGACTAACGTATCTGAAGATTCCAGGCCATTCTCCTGTTTTATCTTCCTTTCTCCTACTCACATTATCTTCCTGTGCTTTCTATTCTTGGTCCTTGGCACCTCAGCATTTCATTTTTCCCCTTTCTTTCTCTTTCCATTGTAATCTGAACTTAGTCTTTCAGATCTTACATACTTACCCTCATATGAACGCAGCAGCCTCAGTGCAAACTAGAAAATAGAAAAAGATGCTCTTCTCCATCAACAGATATATGAGCAAGGGAAATAGAACTAGTAAGAATACCTGGCATGACAATGGGGACAGATTCACAAGAATTTTTGCAATTCATTTCTGGTGATCCATTTTAATTTCAGAGAAAGCATGATAAGCGTGGTGGAGCGGGTGTGGGGTAAGTTGTCAAAGAAAAACCACAGTACTCTAAAGGAAAGTAGCTCCGATTTTGTGCTCAGTGCTAAATAGAAATTGCTTTAAAAAACTTCCTTCCGTATGGATATGCCCTTCTATTCAGAGAAATGAGTCAGGAAAGAGTCAAGTGGATCACAAAATGCCTAATAATGCCCTGATCAAAGATGCAAAATAAAATCTACACTAGATCAGAAGTCATTTCACACACAAATAAATGACTTTATTACTTTTCAGGGAGTTCTTGACTTTTCAGCCTTTCTACTGTGAACTAATCAGAGTGAAAATAAATTACTTTATCTGTTACCTTTTAACAACATTTCATATGAACTTTAGTGTGATGAAGAAAAATGGAAAAAATCTTAGTCAGAAAAAACCTGTTTTACCTTTGCTCTCTCATCTCAATAAAAGTACAATTAATGGGTAAGGCTTGTATTTTATGTTATTTGATATATTTGTATGTTTATAGCATGACTTAAAATGTAAGACATTGATGCTTTAGTTAACACTATCATTCATATATAATAGTATTTTTCAAAATATTAGAATAACTATGAATGGGTATTTAAAATGACGTTCATAAAGAGTTCTTAATAAGGGCACTGCTACAAAAATTACAAAAATGAAAAAATTCATGACAAAATGGTATATATACAATTTGAGCATATGTAAAATATGAAATAACCCAAAGGGAGACATATTAGTTATTGATAATATTGGTTGATGTGATTATGGAGTAAATTTTTTTCTGTACTTTCTAAACTTCCCTATAAGCATATATTATAATGTTTAAAAGAAGAAAGGGGGAAAGAAGCAAAACTCACTACTTCTAATGAGTAAGAATACAAAAATGTTTATTGCTAATTTTGACTTGCTGTTACCACATGCACAAACATCAGACTATGTTTTGATATCAAATTAGATAAACCATTCTAGATTTCAAAAAAATAATCTCTGGGTACACAATGTCAAGAATAATCCCCTATTTGCCCCATTCTTTTTTTTTAATATAAAAGTCAAAATGATGAATGAACCCTTGGTAAGTCACAAATAGAGGACTCTCTCCATACCCCACTAGGGAGACAAGCTCAGTGGGGACTCTCCCATATGAAGTCACATAAGGAAACACCCTCTGTATTTTAGAAGAGAAATCAGACACTGTTTCTACGACTTCAATGCTTGTCAGCCACATTCAGAGAGTCATACATGACAAATTGGCTAAATTGGACACTTTCACTTTCACTCAGCTTTAACTTTTGTTTGGTTCTAATTTGATGTCAGATATTCTATTAATAAGTAAAGCAGGTCTCTTGATCTCAAGGAGCTTATAACCTGATAGTGCCAAATCTTTAGCAGATGCTTGAGAATAATATGTAGTATTTTCTGACTAGATATAAGCTACCTTATCAAAATGGTAAATAGACGGTGAGTATATTTTAAGTCAGTTATTCTGGATAATTAAGTGCAGAAAGGCATAGCTATCTTCAAATAGGCAGCAATCAATCAATAAGGAATGTTATCATATAAAGCATATGAAGAATATTTGTTATGTCTTTAAGATCCTCTTAGTCACATGTCAGTACTTTCAAATAGGTTAAGTAATAGTCCGATTAAAAAACATAAACAGCATGAAAGTTTTGCCTGAGAATAGGTTGTTACTATTTGATTGTAGTTTCATAATTATATGCTACAGGTAACTTCTGATTGTTAAATGCTAGAAAATAGTCTTCATTAATTATTGTATAAAACATTCTTCATAAAAGAAAATTTCAGACTAACCCTCTTTCTTTCTCCTTTTCCCTACATTTTTTTTCATAAAGTGTTACAGTTGTATAAATGGGTCTTTGGAGGGGGATATTATCTTTATTTTATCAGGTATGACTGATAACGTTCCAACTTCATGGAACCCCTTAGGATGTCTACTTTGTAAAGTTCTGTCAGTATCAAAACATCTATATTTCTGCCATCATATGAGTTTAATACTGAGATTCTAAACTATAACCTCCAGAGCAGATGTTAAACACCAAGGCCTAACCTCACTTTCAAATAATGGAATGACTGTCAATGGATTACATTAGGGGAGCAGAATCTGTCTCTATTTTTGTGACATTGGGATTTCAGAGGATTCTTTTCCTTTCCCTCTGTAACATTTTGTCATCACTGTCTCCCCATGGAGTTGTATGTAAAGAAGAAAGATTCTTGCCTTACAGTTCTTTGTGCTTGCCCTGCTCTCTGCATTGCTTAAAAAACTTGCATACAAGGAAGAAGTTACACAATTTAATTCTTCAAGAGGACTGTTCATATGAGAATCTTATAAAACTTAAACTAAATCTTCTAGAAGACTTTTACTGATGTGGGTTTTGGAGCTTTAAATATGAAAAGCAGACTTGGAAAATAAAGTACTAAGAAATCATTTAGGAGGTGTTACTGAGCTACTTCAAGGAATAACAATAGATTTGGTTATTTATGAGAGTAGTAAGCAAAGCCATATATCCAGATTGCCCTCTCATAGAGTCCTTCAGATATAGTTTACTAACACTTATGCCATGAAAAAGCTATCTCCCTTTCCATTTCTTGCTGCCTCACAAACTATTATAGATGTATGCAATAAAGTTCTTTAAGGCACTTGGGGAAAAAAAAAGTATGTAGGCAACTCACCACAAGTACATCATTCATTTTTGTGATAGTTCAGATAATAAAAGAGTTTATGTGGCAAAAGTGGTGTTAATATAATTAGAAAAATGTGTAATTCATGAATGTTGAGTTCCAAAGAGACACATTTAACATTTCTGGGAAGGCAAATTGGGTAGACTTTTTATGTGACATATGCAACAGATATATGAAGATAGTCAAAATATTTTGAGTTTTAATTATCTTTCAATCCATTTTTTATTCCATTCACTTATTCTAACATTTTTTTCATAACTAATGCTATTGGAGGACTGTGTCAAGTTTTGGAATATTTACAAGCTCTGAATCAATACCAATATATCCCATGAGTTTATACAAATTATGATCTATCATCAAGATTCCCTACCAAAACCTCAAAAAAGAAAGTCAAATATATGATTCTCATTGTATAGTATGAGAATTAAATGCAAAAGTGATTGTGTGATGCAATGTTATAAGAAGAGAAGAGAGTGTGAGAGTATATTGTAGGGAAATTTCTCAATTTGATTATTTCCTAGACACTTTAGGGAAGGTAGACAAGTCATTTAAAAACTCTTTAAAAACTCTTGAAAGACTACACCATGAATTTACTTTTCCATTCATTTAGTAAACATAAGCTACTAACGTCTGACTGCTGGGGTAGTCATTAGAGAACACAGGAAAGAATAACACAAAGCATGTATCCTTAGGAGTTGTCTAGTCTAGTATACAAGTCTGTGGAGACAGTCATGAGAGGAAAATAAATTGCAATAAAAGTGCCTGGAAACCTACAGAGAAAGGAACATCATCATCAAAGGAAATGGAGTGGTTAGGCAGATTTATGAAAGACCGGTCATTAAATTCAAGTCTTAAAAGATAAAGAAAACAGAAAACTGTCATTTTGGAAAACTGGAGAGGGAATAAATATCTTTTTCCATACTTATCCTACTATCTGCTTTCAAAAATCCTTCGTAATGTATATATACATATGTATGTATGTGCGTATATATATATAAAACAAAAATAATAATGCAATGAAAGGTGGAGAGAAAGTAGGGAGACTAGGGGCCTTGGATGCCAAGAAATAACATGGTGGTGAAATTACCAAGTTTTCTTTCTTCCTCATGTATCTAGACTTAAGTTGAAGAAGCAGGCAATCCAGAAATGCCAATGGATGCTTAAGAAAAGAAAAGAAAAAAAAGAGCCAATAAACTATGCTTGTAAAACCAAAATCTTTTAGAGAATAAGTGCTACATTCCAGTCTAATACCACAGAGAAAAGTGATTCCTCTTCTATTCACACCAGCAAAATTTGAGAAAGAAGCCAAGAGTTCCATCCCCGCAAGTTGCAATACATTTATTTACCTCCCATTATCCCCATCACAGAGGTGGTATCAGAGCAGGCTAGATAGAAAGTCAATATGTTCATCCACAGTCTGTCAAGTGGTGCTGAGGGGAGTCTAATGTAGAATGAGGTGTCTTACTACCACCCAGACACTTCCCTTGTGTCAGTTAAGCTGTAAGAGTAAAATTTCACCCCTTTCAAGCTCTCTTCTCTAAACAGAAAGTCAGACAGAACTTGAAATTCTACCCAGTGGTAAGGAAGATCTTACCCTTTGAGTGATAATAGAAACTGAATGGAGAATCTTGACTTTGATCTTTACCAGGCTGACTCTCTTTTCTTCTGCCAGAGCTATGTAAGAAATAGTGCGGCGGTGCTGGTTCCTTAAGTATGCAAAGTGGAGAAGCTCTGAATGTCTAGAAATCTGTGCTGGAGTTATTTGTTAAACAATTGGCTATATCATTATATTTGGATTTGGCGGAGTTTTAAATGAATAAGGTCCAATTTACTATAAAGAAATAAATAATACAGGACCAACACAGGGACACTCTTTAATTCATTTATATAACACAATGCACCAATGAGCCATAACAGATATACTTGAAGAAAAGTTAAATAATAGAAAGTCTCAGCAAAAAAAAAAAAGGAGATATAAAAAGATGAAATGAAAAATTTTAAACTGAAAAATAATAATAACCACAATAAATGATTTCTATGGATGCGCTAAGAGCAGAATGGATGGAACAGTGGCAAAAAAAAAAAAGAAAAAAAAAAGAAAAATAGTGACCTTGAAGATAAGATAATAGAAATCAACCACCAGAAAAGTAGAAATAAACCAACAAAAAGGATAGACCCTCAGGGAGCTCTAGAACTATAACAAAAGGAGTAAAAATATGACTAATTACATACGTTATCCTTCTCCTAAATTATGTTTTTTACTTGAAATCAAATTTGTGATACTTCTTTTATTGTCGTTCTCAAGGTATGCAAAGAAAATATTTAAGAACATTTAATTGTCAACTAAAAAGGTGATGTCTATAAAGGAAGGTAAGAGCTACACACGTGGGGTAGTGTGAGAACATGACCTATGCCCAAACTTGAACGTGGGCACAGTGACTGGCCAGTGCTGAACTCAGACTTGAATGTAACAGATGGGCTTTCTGGGATGATGACTGCCTCCGTCCACACTGACTATACCCAAGATTCCTGCCCTGGAATTTTGCTGTCCCTACCTACTCAGCTGTTCTTTGTTCTTGCCCACTTGGCTGTTCCTGACATCTTATTACCCCTTTACAAGAGCCCCCTCCTTGCTGACAGTGCAGTCGTTTTCCTGAAACATGCCCCACTTACCTCCACTGGTTGTCATCGGGACCCCTTGCTGTAAGTTCAGTAAAGGCCATGTCCTTGTTGCCTATGTCTTTTAATTTCCTCAGACTATCTATTAGGCAGGACATTACTCTGCTAGAACTCGAGCACCTGCATAACAGCACTTCACTTGACTGATAAAATATCAACACAGGCGACTGTGATTAATTTTGTATTTATAATGTAATACTGAAGACAAGCCCTAGCAAAGCTATACAAAGACATACACTCAAAAACACTTTAGAAAACCAAAATAGAGTTGTAAAGAAATGTTAAAATAATTTACAGGAAGATAGAAGAGAAAAAAATAGAGAACAATAGGTGAAAAAACCAGGGAAAAAAATCAAACGGTAGACTTACATCTTAATGTATCAAAAATTACATTAAATGTAAGTGGCTTAAATGTGATAAATAAAATACAGAGATTGGCAGAGTGGATTAAAAACTTAGCCCAGCAATATGATGCCTAGAAAAAATTCATTTAAAATGAAACAATTTAGACTAGCTGAAAGCAAATAATGTTGTACAAATGTTAAATGAAAAAATTTCAGATAATGTGCATGTTAGAACAAAGGAAATCATCAGAGTCATATAAGGTTATAATAATAAAGAGGTCCATCAACCATAGAAATATATATTTTAAGTATATATATACATATATCTATATGTATATATTAGTATATAGATATATATACTAAACAACAGAGCTACCCAATATACAAATCAAAAGCAGATAGAACTAAGAGGAGGAAGTAACACATACATAATTTGTTTTTGTGGTTGGAGGCTTTTATTGTACTCTCCCAACAGTTGATTAAAAACAATTGGACAGAAAATCAATAAGGCTACATAGAATCTATCAATCTACTGGATCTAATGATATTTTTTTTAAAAGTTCACCCACCCAACAATAGGAGAACATTCTTCTGAACCATCCATGAAACATATACCAAGACAGACTATCTTCTAGATCATAAAACAAACCTTGAAAAATTGAAATAATAAATAAATAATAATATAAAGAAATCATATGGACTGTTCTCTTACCACAATGGAATTAAACTTGAAATCATTTACAGAAAATAAAGGAAATTCTCTTAATATTTGAAAGCTGAACACTATACTTCGGTATGATCTGTGGGTCAAACTGGATGTCACAATTAACAAGCACACATTAAACTGAGTGAAAAATGCAAAAAATCTCCAAGTTAATGAAGAGAGAAAAAGAAACAACACTAATTATTTTCCTTAAAAACAAAAACAAAAACAAAGATAAGTCAATAACTTTACCTCCAACCTCTGGAACCTAGAAAAGGAAATTAAACACAAAGCAAGTAGAAAGAAGGAAAGACTAAAGAAAAAGCACAAATCAAGAAAGCTGAAAATTCCAAGACATGTTACAATATAGATGAGTCTCTATAAGTGAAATAAGCCAGTCATAGACAGGATAAATAGCATATGCATTCAGTTGTTTGTGGCACCGAGGATAATTAAATTCATTGAAATAGAAAGTAATATGTTAGTTTCTAGGAGCTTGGGATGGAGGATGAAGAAGTTCTTTTGATAATGGAATTTCACTGTGAGGAGAAGTTCTGGAGATGGATGGCAGTGATGGGTGCACAATAACATTTACTTATCAGTGCTACTGAATTCTATCCTTTAAAATGGTAACTTTTGTGTTATATATACTTATCACAATTTTTCAAAAAAGATAAAATTCATGGAAGTTGAACAAGAAAAATTAACACAGAAAATCAATAACAGAAAATGTTGTTTCATAAAGAGGAAAATAATAATATTGACAAACCTACAAAAAGCAACCTACCAAAAAAAAAAAAAACATTCCTGACATCAGGAATGAAGCAAAAGTTATCACTGCAGACCTTGAAGACATTAAAAGGATGATAGGAGAATCCCCCAAACAATTCTATACACAAAATTTGACACCTAACATGAAATGGACCAATTCCTGGAAATGCACAAAGCACTGCAACTCACACATTAGGAAATTGATCAATGAAATAATCCTACAACTTTTAAGGAAATTGCAGTTTTTAAAAAACTACCACAAAATAAAAGAAATGTCTAGACCCTGATGTTTCAAAACATTTAAAGAACATTAACACCAATTCTATATAACATTTTCCACCAAAAAAAAAAAAAAAAAGAAAGAAAGGAGTATTTTCCGAATGCATTTAATGAAACTATTATTATCCTGATACCACTTTAGACTGAAACAGTACAAAAAAAGGTAGTCAATCTAATATCCTTATAAATATAGAAGAAAAATAATTTTTAACAAAATATTAACAATTAAATTGATGAATATAGAAAAACAATTCTGTACCTTTGACAAGGAGAGTTTCTTCCAGGACTTTAAGATTAGTTCAATAGTGTTAAAAAAAAATCATTGTAATCTACCACATTTGTTGTCTAAAAGAGAGAAATGTCACATAATCACAGTACTCAATGCAGAGAAAATTGACAATATTCAAATTCATTTATTGTTGAAATTATCAGAAAAAATCAGAATAAAGAACTCTCAATACTTGACAAAGAATACCTATACAAATCCCAGAGGTAGCATTGTGCTTAATGGTGGAAAACTGAGTTCTTTCCCCTAAGATCAGAAACAAGGTAAGAATGTCTGATCTTACCAGTCTTACTCAATATTAAGCAGAAAATTTTAATCAGTTTAATTAAGTCAAGAAAAGGAAATAAAAGTAAAAGATAATTTTAGCAAGATCACAGAATACAAGATAAATATGTAAAAATCAATTGTTTTCATATATGCTAGCAATAAATACATGGGTACTCAAACTTCAAATCTCATTTGCAATCAGTGAAACAATGAATTCTTGGGGCAAAAGCATAACAGAACTTGTTCCAATTGTATACTGAATTGCTGACTAAAGGAATTGAGATCTAAATAAATGAATTGACATAATCTCCTGGTTGGAAGACAACACATAAAGATGGCATTCTGCCTAAATTGATATGCAGATTAACACAGTTAATCAAAATCTCAGCAAGATATTTTGTAGACATAGACAAGGTCATTATAACATTTAAGTGGAAAGGCAAAGGGACTAGACAATCATAACAATTTTGAAAAAAGAATAAGGAAGGCATTAGTCTACCTGATTTCAGTGTTTTGTAGC
Source organism: Solenodon paradoxus (assembly GCA_004363575.1). NCBI lineage: Eukaryota > Metazoa > Chordata > Mammalia > Eulipotyphla > Solenodontidae > Solenodon > Solenodon paradoxus. The sequence continues at coordinate 22,763 of RJWH01004907.1, read as the reverse complement.
CATAAGAAATCATGACTGTATGATATAGGTGTAGAGACAGACACAGAGCTCAAGAAAATAGGAAACCTAGGAATGAAACCTCTCAAGTATGCCCACCTGATTTTTGATGATAACATGAATTAATTTAATTGAGGAATGATCCCTTTCAACAAGTGATGCAGAAGTCATTGGACAACCATATCAAACAGAAAACAAAAAAGGAAACTAATAGCCAAAACTATCCCCAAAAAACCTTGATCTAAACCCACACATACAAAAATTTAGTCTAAATGAAGTATGCATTTCATCTAAGTGTAGAACTCTAAAACTTCAGAAAACAAATTTTGGAAAAGTCTTTTGGATCTAAGCCAAAGTAAAACGTTCTTAGACTTGATACCAAAACCATGGCTGACAAAAGGAAGAATTGCAAATAGTACTCTATCGAAACTGATAGTTTTTTACTTCTGTAAAAGATGAAAAGAGAAATGGTAGTCTCAGAAAATATTTGCAAACTGCCTATCTAACAAAAAACTAGTGTATAGATTATATAAAGAACTCTCAAACCCGAAAAGTAAAAAAATGAATAAATAAAACAAATCCAATAACCCAATTAGAAAATGTGCAAAAGACATGGAAACATATTTTACCAGGTCACTAGAGGATAGAAACAGGATACTAATTACATGGAAACATGTTTGATATCATTAGCCCTTGGGGAAATACAAATTAAAGCCACAATAGATGTTGTTATATAGCTAGCAGAATGACTAAAATAAAAAAATTCTGACAATCCCAAATGTAATGAGAATGCAAAGAAATTGCATATGTATCTATCGCTGATGGGAATGCAAAATGGTAGAGGCCCTTCAGTAGACAATTCTGGTTACCCTAACAAAATATCATAGATTGGGTGGCTTCAACAATAAACTATGTTTCTCACAGTTCTGGAGGGTAGGAAGTCCAGATCAAAGTGACGACTGATTTGGTTTTTGGTCAGAGTTTTCCCTTGGCTTCTAGATAGATGACATGTTTTGAGTCTTTATTTGAGAGAGAGGAAACAGAAAGACAGCCCATACTCTCGTTTCTCTGCCTTTCCTTCTAAGAGAAGCAGTCTTTAGGATTGGGGTCCTGCTTTTAGGACCTCATATAACCTATATCATCTCTTTGACACCCTATCTCTAAATACAGTTTCTTTGAGTATTAGGATTTCAACACGCAAATTTGAGGGCACAGAACTCAGTCCATAGCAAACTCTTGGCAAAAAACTTTGACAGTTTCTTTTAAAACTATCCAGCTGGCATATAATCCAACAGTTACACTCAGGAGCATATATATAGTTCAAAGATGTGAACATTTATATTCAGACAAAAACCTATACATAAATGTTGATAGCAGCTTTATTCATGATAGCTCCAAACTGGAAACAACTCAGAAGTCTTTAAATGGGTGAAAAACAAAGTAACTTGTGGTAATCCATACCAGGCGTATCACTCACCAATAAATAAGGACAAGCTATTGATTCACACAGCATGCATACATCTCCAAATTATTTTTAGTTTACAGAAAGTCAGTTCCAAAGGTTACATACTGTATGATTCCAATGATGCAACATTCTCAAATGACAAACTTCTAGAAATGGAGAGAGATGAGTAATTGCCTTTTGAAAAGAAAAGAGGGGAGTGAAGTAGTTATGATTGCAAAAAGCAACGTGAAGGATACTTATGGTGATAGAAATGTTCTGTATCTTGGCTGACTCAAGGTCAAATTCTGGCTGTGACACTGATTTATTTGCAAGATGTCACCAGGGGGAGAAGCTGATAAAGGTTAAATGCTATCTCTCTGTCTTATTTTGTTCAATTACATGTGAAGCTACAGTTGTGCTGGCATGAAAAAGTTGATTTTAAAAAGTAAACAAAAAATAAATAAGATAAACATGTCTGCAGAGAAATTTCCAAGCAGAGATAAAGCAGTTTGATTAACACTTTAGAAAGGATTCAAAAGGCAGAAATGATTTAAAAGGAAGAAATAGTGAGATGATTGCATAATACATGATATGGAAGAGATGGTCAGATTTAAATTAAAATGACCCCTTTTTTAAAAATAATACACTATATAGCAATGCCATGAAACAGCAGAACTAGAGGGAAATACCTTTGATTTCTGTTAGCTTTACCTAAAAAATATAAATCTGAAAGTTAGAATAAATGTAATTCAGGTATTCCAGCAGTTTCTTGATAGATAGACTTCAGGTTGATTAATCTGAGAATTATTTAATTTTGGTAAAGCTTACTTTGCTAAAATCAATGTTTAGTCTTTTTCATTTATCGTGCAAAACCATACAAAATACATAAAACTTTGTATTATTCTTGAATTGTGGAATAAATATAAACCGATTATCTATTTATTTTACAATGGTAACAGTTAAATTAATGGAGGATAAAAAGGATGCACTCATTCATTTTCATTAAATTGTGAGAAACAAAAATTGTGATGGATGATTTTTTTTAAAGGGCTTTTAAATGCGTTTTCTGGCTTTAAAAGTACAAATAAAAGTGATGACATTGTCTCTGTCTATTTCTCAGCGAAAGCATCCACTCACCCATAATGAGCTGAGTTTGTAATCCAAAAATCAGTCTTCCAAAGCTGCGTGGTTCCCTGCTTCATCCTGAAACTGGCCATCAAGATACCTTTGGTCAAGTTGCAGAGATTCAGCAATCAGAACTGTGCTGACAATTCTAATGCAGGATGGAATTCGATGTAACCAGCCCATTGCTCTTCAGAATTTGCAATGCTAGCAGGGAGCACAATGCATTTTTGTAGGTAAAGTCAGCATTTGTAGCACTAAACTGCAATTTGGAGCGAATTAAGAGAGTGGCACTTTTGAGACCATAACTGCATTTTAACGACATAACTTTCTGCTCTCTAAGCATAGGTCAAATCTGAGACTCAAAGCTGGGGAGAAATATTTGGAGAAGAGTTGTTGGCAGCCATAAATCTCATCCCCTCCTGACAAAAACCTTTCGATTAAATCAAAGAGGAACCTAGGAATTGCAAATACATATTAGCTCTTCATATGCAAGGGACCTGCTCGGCTCATAGGTTATCCCAGTTATAATACATCTACAATAGGGTTTAACGAAATAAATACTAGATCATTATTATTGTAACAAAACATGGCAAGCAGAAATATGTGAGCTGAACAGTGATTTGCTGTAGGGAACATAATAGATATTAATTGGCTTTGTGATTTGTTGAGCCTTCTCTCAATGCATATTTCATCCGAAATGTGGTCTCTGGACGTGCACTCTCAAAGTATCTGCGAGTGCATTAGAGTTAACCTTCAACCCACTGAATCCGAATCTGCATATTAATAAGCTTTCTAATAGCTTGCTTGTAGATGACAGTGTTTTGGCAACATTGTTCTGAGTTGCCTAATTCTTATCCGTAGACTGAGGAGAGTATCTTTACTGCAAGATGCTTTTGAGTGACTATATGGTATAATGGGTAAAAGTGCCTTCAATTTAAGGAGAAAATAAGTCAGGATTGAAACCAGCAAAGGAGAGTGAAGAAGATTGGAAAAAAAAAAAAGCTTAGACAAGTCTAACTTTGGGTCAGTTTTAAACTCTGGTCATTCAGCTTCAGCTTCAAATCTCTCTCTCTCCCC